>NADL03000210.1:0-92382 GCA_002205965.3 Kappaphycus alvarezii
TAAATAGTTCCAACTTGAATAAATAAATAAATTGCCGCAATTGGACTTAGAATGAATAATGAATAGAAAACCACAATTTAATGATAGGTGATCGAGGGAATATTTCGATAGCCCAAGGATGTAAAAATATTTTCTAACAACCTAGACTACTTATACTCTACACTAGGGTGAACCTGCCTACAAAAACAGGTGAGTCGTTCAATAATTTTGGTAGACATAATTAAGGCCCAACAAATAATTATTGCAGTATTTTCCAGGTAAGCAATCATCCAGATAATATTTTTTGTAGCATAAATGCAATAATTATAGACTGTATAATATAAAACCCAGCTGTAGGACATAAAAATTATTCGCACTGAATTCAGCATAAAATAGCGCCAGTGTATATAGATAAAATTATTCCTGATGATTCACAATAAATATAAATTGTGGGCCTCAATAAAAAATATTGTTCCACAATTCAGCATCACTGTATGACACCGGGATAGAGATTAAATATTTCGTCAATTTCACACACAATCAACCTCTGATTTCATATTTGCAAGTGAAAGAATGTTCCTCATAAACTCAGTAAGACCGTAATTAATTCCCTGAAGAAATGCGCGAGATGATATGAACTGAATGGATCTTCTGAAATGGAGTCCCCAATTTTATTGCCGGCGTCATTATTTTTCTTCTACCTCGCGTTTTGCTTCCAGCACTTGAAACTACAAGATTAGTCTCGTCAGTGCAAATGGATGCAGTGGTAGTCATAGAGAGCACGTTGGCGACTGTATTACGCTGCATACCAGGAGAATAAATTTCTCCTTTCTGCCGTTGACTTTAGCTCCACTCCTTTTAAAGACCTAAAAAACAACTATGGGCATCCGCTGGAATCTGCAGAGTAGATAACTATGACATATTCGAACAGACAACAGCGTGGCAAAAACTTCTGCATGAGCGCTTTCTTCCTACGGTGAAAAAAGCCACAGGTGTTCGATTTATTCCTACTCTGAATCTAAGAAGATGAAAAATAGATCTCTCAACAAGCTACATCTCAAAATTCTTAATTTTTCCTTGTACCGTAAACATTAAAAATCAGATGGGGGCGTCTCAAAGGCAAAAACTGGAATGCGTAGGGTTGAATTGAAAAATTTCCCCCAAGTCACAGTTCTAGAAAAGCTCACATGCAGATACTTCTTTAAGCTCTGTGTTGATATGCGGTGACAGATTGAACCGAATAATATCCACACTGTCCTGGTGATTCGAGGTAAAGGACCAGTAGAAAGGAGTAGGTGCAGCTTTCTGACCGGGCTCTCCAGGATACAATTAAACTCATCTTCGGTGATTTATTTTTTGATTCTTGTTGAAATACTTGTAACACAGAGCCAGAGAAGTTTCTACATACACTAAATCATCAGATTTTTCCTTCCTTTTCCGACCTAGATTCTTTTGGGTTGTTAATTTCGATGATAATCGATTTTCGCCTTTTTCAAGATGCCGCAACAAGATTTATATCATCTTTATCCATTATTTCCTGTACAACGCTGGGTTTCATCGGAGAAGATCGAGAAACTCTATGTGACCCTGGCGGCGTCCCATATCCAATTGCAGTCGCTTCACCTTGAGGGCCACCACCACGTTATCGTCTTCTTGGCAAGACAGAAGCACTTTTCTCCCGGAAAAAACCTCCAGAACTTTCTCCATGCCTTGGTATTCCTTCTGTCTTTCATCATCCTTCCGAGCGAAGGCCGCTGACTCCTCGATTTTAAGGTTTTCGTTGCCAATTACGAGCCTTTCCGCGCGCACTTGCGATAAAGGAAAGGTGCCTGATACGAAAATATCTCTTCTCTTCTTCTTCTATTGCGGGGGTAGCCGTGATTCGACTCCCAATTTAGTCGCCTTTCCGACCTCGAAGAGACTATAATCATCACCATTGATGGTTCCGATAATCATAAAGGGATAAAACCTAATCTTGACATATTTTGATTGCAGATAGAAAATAGGAGATCAGAATGGTAGGAGAAATATGCCAGGTACAAGCGCAGAGGCAATAAATGGGTCCTGTAAAGTTTGAAGCAACGAGAGGAAGGGGATACGTTTTAGAGAAACGAGTGGATAAATGACGAAGGCAAAGGATGATGCGGTATTGTAAAGTCTTGAAATGGTTTCGTGAATACATTCTAAGGATTCCACAACACTTTTACATCTTTAAATTGACTTTCCCCAAAATTCTAGGTTATGTCCCGCAGTTGTTATAATTTATTTGTTTGAAATAATATTTAAACCACAAATGCATCGCACCCGCCTCCCAAACACATCCAACCTCCTAGAGCGTACAGTATACATTCCGCAACACTGTTTGAGCTATACTCAGCATTAAGCGACATTTTCTGAGCTACACTCAGGATTTCACATGATTTTTTAAAGTTACAATTTGACTGTACCCTGGTCAGTTCCTCGAAAAAATCCCGGTGATATGCACTCGGTCATGACCTTATTGGTCCGAATTTTTTAACCGATGTTCATAACCAACGCTATGCAAGCAAACCAAATATACCTCCTATAAAAGGGCTGAGGAACAATTCCCAAAGATGAGGTAGCAGTAGAAACATCCTTTGTCAGTTGTATGACAACCAAATATCTGTCGATGTGCCAAATAGGAGTGTGGATTATCCTTCCAATTTGAGGCAATCCAAAATGAACTTAAGTATCCTTGTGGTGGGATTAGAGCGGAGTTGAGATTGTTCTGAGTGATAAAAGTTTTTATTCAAGAGTGAGATGGAGCTAGTGGAATGACGATTATGACGTCATTGAATAAGGGACTAATGGCAACGATCCGTGCGTGCAATGGTATCAGTGAGGGTTTAAAAGGGGAGGTCAAAATTGAGACAGTAAATTACTGTGAAATACTAATTAAAGGATAATAAAGTATTGCAGAATCCTGATTATAGCTCAGAAAGTATAACAAAATTTGAATATATTTCAGCAAGCTTGAAAAATCTTACGTACAGCTCAAAGTGTTTCAAAATGTGTATTGCATGCTAAAAGAGAGTAGATTTGCTCTAGTGGTAGGGGTGATGCATTGATGGGTTTCAACAAATGCGGAACAATGAATATATGACAGTTGAGCCCACTTCCGGGAGATTTTTTGAAAGCTAGGCAGAAAAGGGTAAACTATAGGTCAAAATGTCACTTTCTCTAAATAAAGATTCGAAAATGTCGGAAATTTCTTGTTGTATGCCGACAAGTGTTGCGGAATGTGCACTGTTCGCTCCAGGATGATATCACTGTTTGGGTAATGGCAGTGGCATGCGGCAATCTCATAAACATGTCTAGGTTCTTAAGTTCTGCTCATGTAGATTTGCCACCATCCGTCTTAGTATCTTATACTCCTCTAAAAAGTAAAGCAATATATTATTCCCCCTCCAGAGGCGTCTTACACTGACAATTTTATTGTCTGTGGTCAATTGTTCAATATTTACTCGGCCTACTAGATTTTCTATGGAACAGCTTTTAGTTTGCATGCCTGAAGATCTCTTCTTTTGTGAACTTTGGCGACAGTGCTTTTGGATATTGATGTTACTCGACGGTAATCTTATTCACTGAATCTGCTCATCAGCAATTACAGATCTTCTTTTTCATAGCAAAGATTTAGAGAGACAGTTAGGTTGCGACTAAGCTTTGAAAAAAACAAAAAAACTTGCACAGGTACGAGCAAATCTATTAAATCGCTCTTCATCTCAACTCTGAGGCTTCTATACTGAGACATATTTGCAATGAAATTTCAACATAATAAGCAATGACGTAGAACATACCCATACTGTCTTCCTTGGCATTTCAATAAAACACTGATTATCATGTAATTCCACTAGGATCAATTCCCTCTTTCAAATGCCAGCAAAAAGATTCTCAAGACCACGTAAGTTTTTATTAAGCGATATGTTGCATCCCTCATCGCGAGATCCCTTCTCTCTAAATGATCTCTTTGGATTTTAGAAACCGCTGTATTAGAACAAACACCCAACACGCTTACGTAGTGAACGGGCCCAATCAGAAGTTACACAGTCAAAAAGCGCATTGCCTTCATTTTTAGTGGTTATATTTTCTCGGTCAAAGGACTGTATCTAAACAATCTGCTGTTAACTTACCACTTTTTTCGACTTACATTACTACGGATCGACCATTTTTGTCCCTTGCTTACTTTGCAAGTTCCAAAAAACGCGTCATGAAAGCCCTTACTTCCCAGTGTTCTCCTTCATACTCGAGGAAAATGATTTTATGACAACCTCTCCACACGCCTTCAGTTTCTTTATTTCCACAAATGAGTAGACCAAGCAATTCTAAATTTCATCAAAAGACCGTGAAGGACAAGCTTGGTAAGGTGAATCCCAATGAACTTCGGAGACAACCAGTTTAGAGCAGATTTGACGAACAAAACTGGCTGCCATAAATTAGACCATTGATGTGTCGTCAATGCGCATACCTCCTGGATCAGGAGATATGATTTCACTAAACCGAATTATTTGTACAAATAAACAGAGATACAAGTGTAATAATATTGATATTGAGCTTGCTAAAGGGCTGAATTCGTCATATCCACAAGAAGATTTCTCATGTTGTTTCAAGATTTGTATGTTGATTTCCATTTTCTCAGTTGAATAGTCGCCGTCTATAACTTTCCGATAAATCATGTAGTAATCAAATTCCAATTGCAGATAATCCTGCACATAACCTTCTTAATGGGCGATTCTCGCGAAGAAAGGTCTGTTCCGTTAGTCTCAAAGCCTTTATAAAAAGCCAGAGCTAGTAAGAGCCGGAGGAAATCAACAGCGTGAGATGAGTTTTCAATTGAAGTTACGTTTGTATAAACGGGATAATTCAAATAATGTAATAAAATCAACGAGTCTACTAATTTTTTGCTGCCTTACCTTCCCGAAATATTGCTCCTTCGTCATCCTGAAGAGTAAAATCCAGGGAAGAGAAATTAGACGAAAAAAGTCCTGCAGAAAATTATTTTTTGGACGTTCGCTTGCGATAGCTCGATCTCCACTGCGTAATTTCAGCGAATAGAAAATCTCCCAATCTTTCAGTGCCCGCAACTGGATAGTACAATCAAAAATTAATTTACTATCAAATGTTAGCTTTTATGAAATAAGGAAGCTACTGGAGTTTCATTAATGTCAGAAACTTACCAAAACAAACAAAGCCGCAGCTTGTGATTCTCAGACGCAACATATAAGACTACAGCGTTTTCAACTTGTTGGTATAAAGTAACGAAAAGTCACTCAAGCTGCCTGTCGTCTGAAATCTACCACAGGATGACCGCTGGGAAGACTATGCCTTCCAACTACGGTAGGAAATGCAATTTTAGCTTACATTGATGGAATTTTAGATCTGAAGGAGGAAAATAACCTCAGCATCCAGCCATCACAATATTTGTCTGGGCTCGTGCCACGGCATCGACATCCTCTCTCTTTTTGGACATAAGAATCTCATCGATAAACCATATTAAAGTCCTCGTATGGTTTTACTAGAACTAGCATAACTAAACTGAGCTTAGTGTTGCGACCGACACCTGCCTAAATCATTTACTGGATCCGTTGCGACCGTAACTTCGAAAAGAGTATCCCGGGGTGCATTTAGACACCAACACATCATTTACAACAAAACTATCTCTGTATGCAGAAAAGTTGTGACTGATTCGAAAAACGGTTCAGAAATTGTCAGGATATCTGTGGAAAGATTATTGAGTCAAAAGGACCGATTTTGTTACCACCAAACCGATATAAATTTCGTCGGCTTTGACAAAGGAATTTGACGTAAGAAATTATCAAGAATTTTCACAACGCCAAGAGTCAAATTGGTACACACAACTAAAACGTCGCAGCATCCGATCTGAGAGGCAGGATGCTGTCGCTTGAAAGAAGTTCACCTGAAACCCATAGATTTTGGTTTGCGATCAGATTATATAAGGTTGAGATCCAGGGGGCAAATGTATTCTAAAGATAAAGGACTTTCCGACCTGCCCAAATCATCCAATCGAATCCCCTAAGTTTTGATATACCAATGCAGCATTTACGTTAGTACTCTCCAATTATTAATTGCTTATTGCCTAACCTCTCATGATTCTTGCAAATCTGTTTAGAATTAATACTTTTCAAAAATGTATATTACTGCTGTAAAATACTGGTATTCCGATGAATAATTTACGTTACTACCTTCAATTTTATTAATCATTTACTACGGCGCTTTTCATGATTCTTTGTATGATTTTTATAGTTACAAAAATCTGCAAAGTAAAGAACACAAGCATAGGAAATGCTTATTACCACTGTATTCTTTTTATCATCCCCAACCTGCATATATTTCCAAATTATGACAAATCCTTCCTAAATAGGTGGTAGTGCCTTATTTTCGTATCTATGTGGTATTTGAATGTTATCGATAAAATATTTTTCGACTTTGTTTCCCCTCTCTTTTGGATTTTCTTCTCTCTCTGTTTTAAAATTGGAGTACAAAATTATATAAATAATATTTCAGAGTATGTATCTTTTTTGCCTATATTGTGGTTCAGTGGTACAGCCTGAATATTTTCGTGCATTCTTTGCACAAGTTTGCTTTTTTTATGTTTTAAAATTTGCAAATAGATTAAACTAGAACTATATTTAATTTTCCATTATTTTCAGGAAGTTAGACCCTTAATATAATGCTTCAAGTTCGGCAATCTCTGACCCGAGTATTATAGTTTCACAGTAAACCTTAGTTTAAAGTATTAGAATTCATTAACATAGCTTGACTCGTAGGGATTGCGGGCGGGAACAACGTTTGTCCGTCCGTCCATATGTATGTATTTACATACGTTAAATTACCCTACTGCACGCATGTCGCATCTGCTGTATGCAGCTTCTACGTACAGCAGCTCCAGTTCAAGTTAATAAGTATCTACCTACATTCACTAAACTCAGGGATACATCCCATTGTTGGAAAGATCTCAGCGAAGTGAGCGACTTATCAGTGTACGACACACAAAAAGTTTGAACTACTTTATTGAAAAAAGAATGCGTCGTCTCAGCTGCGCGCGCACAGTGGGCCAAAAAGGCAGTACGTGGAGGCTGAGGACGGTATCCACCGATACTGCTCGTGCAAAAATGGGCATCTAATGTGCTCATTCCTATTGTTTCTGAGCCGGTGGTGGCAAAGATAAAATCGGCAATTTCAGTTCTGCACGGGTGTAGCTCACTTAGAATGTAGGACTTTAGTTGTTTAAGGGGATTTTGTATATTGTCATCGTCTATATATAGCTATGGCTGAGTCTCTCGGGATTTACCTCTCAAACAAAAAGCAACCCAATCGATTCTCTGAAGGTAAAAGACCAGCTCCAACTTGGACCATTACAACTACCTAGCCCCTGACTACGAGACACGCTCAATGTCTCTCACCGGATAGCGTTGCTTGTACACATACTAAAGACCATACATTGGAAGATGGTTGACTAAGCTTCCTTGCTACAGAATTTGGAGCAATTTATATGCATAAGTAAAGAAAATCTGGGGAACCTTAGCCTAAGGTGGCACAAAAAAGTAGTCAAATAAATAGGAAAACCACAGCATAGAAAAGGGAATTTGTCGTAGCCGGTAATTAATAGAGGCAAATCTTAGCGAGGTGCGCCGATTCTCGTTCCATTTATATAGTAATTACCCACTTTGCTTGTAGAAAACCCGTTATAATGCCGTTGTATACGGGATGACCTCTCCAACTGGGAGAAGATTCTCCAAGGACGTCTAAACTCTCATAGATTAGGTCATCAAAGAAAGCTAGAGCGAAGCGAAGAAGGGGGACCAAAGGAGGAAATAATGAAATTACCGGACTCCAGTCAAAGCTAATATTGGAGGGGCAGATCGAAAATGGGTGGGACTAGGCCAGCAAAGTTGAAACGAGTGAACAGAAGAGCAGATAAACGGCGTTTGCTAGGGGTAGGAAGAATGAAAGACGCAGAACCTGCACCTAGGATTTTACGGCTACCTTAGCAGCGACTCTCGAGGCTGAAATTAGCGAAGCTCCCATGTTGTAAAAATAAAATAAAATCCAACACCAATATACATATTCTGGTACGTCAAAAGGAACAATGAACAAAGAAAAAGTCCATCTAGACATCATCTACTAATTTAAGAGACTGTAAAGTGCTGAAAGGGCTCACAAATCTTACGATTCGTTCATATCACAAAAGGGATAATATGCAATGCTGGAAACCCGCGATTTAAATTCCACCTGCGAAGCCACAAATGGGGCTTTAAAGCACGGTAGGATCACACTAGGAAGCCAAATATACCAAATAACGCATGCACGGACACTTCAAGTGGTGCACTGAGTGAACGCATAGTCCATTTCAGGAACTTTATTACTCAGGGGAGCGTAAGGTGATGAAAGGACTGAGGCATTTTACTACTTGTAACTATGATAAGATGGATAGCAAAAAGTGCAGAAAAAGAGCATATAAATTTTAATATATACAATCCCTCGCGGGACTTGAACCTGTGATGGTAAAAATATTAGAAATCCAAATGTATTACTTGAGCACATGCTATAGTGTATCTGGTGTCATGCGTGAAGTAACGGACCATTTAAATAATTGAACTGAGAGTATGCCATAAACTCAAAGAATTGGAGCGGAAACTAGTACGCCTCATCTTGCACCTTTTGTACAACAACCTACAGGAACCAAACTTCAAGTTTCGGCCACTGACTTTCGATTCCTTGGATATCTTATACCACTCTTCTATTCTGTTTCACGAAGGAATCATTTCGAACATCGCAAAAATGTCTACCACAACTACTGGAGTGATCCGCAGACGTGTTCATCAGCGTATAAGTGGAACAATGTGGTCTTCCGTTGCAATGGCGACTCTACCGCGAGCCCCACTGTACGGGTTTGACGGGGAATGTCAGTTTAGCTCTTACACGTATAGTCTTAACTGCAGTGTACATGATAGATACTCAGTGATTAAAAGTGCCTTTATTTCTTCCTGAACATCTAGTTAGTTAGGTAGCCGTATACTCAGACCTGCAGTGTACGCGATATGTACTCATTGAAGAAATGTTTCTCTTTGCTATCCTTAAAGGGATTTACAAGTGCATTGTAGCACAATTAGGTTTTCGATTGCAGAATATATTTTGTTGCACATGTTGATGCAATTCACAGCGGACACCCGTTATACTGATGCCATAAAAATCTATAAAGTGTAGTTTCGCTGTCATCAATTTTACTACTAATGGTTTTAGTCGCCCATCATGATCTTCAGCTGCACCACACGAATTTCAAGACGGCATTAAAATATTGTAGAACATCCCTCAGGGATTAGCTGACCATATTTTTCATGCATTAAAGAAACCCCAAATTTTCCCAACTGGTAGAGTAGGGAAAAAGAAAAGATTAAAATATAAATCAAAAAATAATTACATACTGTAGTTCTAAAAGGCCCTGCATGATTGGAAAAATGCTCAGCACTGCTGGAACTCAAATATAGAAGATTTTTTAGAGTGTGGGAGACATGAGGGTGCTTTAATGATTAGGGATACAGGACGGCTATTTAATGAAGAGTAAAAGGGTGTTTCATAGGTAAATTTAAGTTTTCAGGCAGTAATTATGACCGCTATATCTACCTCAAATATAGTTTACGGACGTTAATTGCTATTCTGTTGTATTTGCACGACCTTCTGCTTGAGATGAATAACATGGAGGAAATTTCTTGATGAAGGGGGACTTAAAACGCGATTAGGTGTGAAGAATACCATTTATTATGCAGTAGCTGTTGTAATTGAGATTAGTTGTTACAATAAAAGGTGTACACTGTCACCTTTTCGGTCAATAATTGCACTTTCTAAGTCAATAATTGCTGACTGTGTACTTGAGCGCTTGAACCACAAATCTGTAAGCCAATTGATGCGATGTTGATGGCGACATATGAACCCATAAAGGGCAGTTTCATACCTCAAATCAAAACGGATGCTCCCTATAAAATCTTAATTGAAGCACTGATGTAGCTGAGTATAAGCACATGTTTTGAAATCCCATTTGGGGTTTTCAAGTTAGCGTTGTACTTTGGTGAACCGTAATATTTTTATTTCGATGCTTTGAAGCGGGTCATGAAGCATATTTCAGGTACTGAAAATGTAGAATTAGTGTACAGGGAATACGATGATTTAAAACTGTCGGATATTGTACTCGCGATTGGGCAGGAGATTTTAATTCAGTACAAGAATAGCAGTAAGGTAGATGAAGAAAGAGTGGTAAAACAGGAAGGTTGGGAGAGAAGAAAGAACGGGATATCGATAGTAATAGCTAGCAAAGTGAAGTTAGTAAGGTAGTATAGCTCTACCGAAAAGGGAATAACGGCACACCTTCATAAGATTAATATACAATCATTTGATGGTTCTTAACGTTTTTTGAAAGTTATAGGAAGCCATTTTGGCTGTAGGGAGACGCTTACACTTTTTTTTATGGACACATGCGAAAAATATCAGCTTTAATGTATCTTAGGGTACAGTAACGAAAAAAAATTCCAATGATTGGGTAAACAGTAAGGTAAACCCTCCTGTAAAGGTTATTTGCTCACTTAAAACGTCGTAAACGTTCTTGCAGGCGTTATTATGGACTATTACAATAGCAGAGATAGTTCATATCGAAAAGCAACAAGCTTATGACTGTTTCTGTGGTTTAAATCGAGTATGCAAATTTTGGTGTCCGCAATATAGATATTTTTCCGCAAAAACTTTTGAATTTCATCCTAAACATGCCACAAATCAGCCTTATCTCCAGATGTGCCCATTAATTCACTTCTAAGAGGTTCAAAGCGTCTTATGATACTTTTCATGGATTAAAAGGGAGTCTGATTATTTAAAACATTCCAAAAAACCTCTTCAGTGATGGACTAAGCATAATATCAAATGACGTTCACCAGTTCTCTTTTTCATGGGTTAAATATTTAAAGCTGTTAGAAATTAGTCAGATAAATTCGATTTCGATCGGCGATTGCTCCACTCCTCAATTCTTTTGGGCAGCAAATTTCCGTTCAAATTGATTAAACTCATACCACCAGAAATCATTTATAATTTTATATCACACTTTGTACAATCTTTTGAAGTCGTTTTACAGATCAATTTAGAATCCTTACAGGTGTAGAAACTCATAAATAGAGAAGTATCCAATATACTTTTAATGTATTTGAAAATGATTGAGAAACATAATCTCACATGAAAGAAATGGAAATTGATCATTCTGCCCTCAAAAAATCCAGTTAAAGTGGCCCAAATACAATATTATGTCCCCTTGGAACATGAAAAGCGGCAAGCTACCTTTACAGTTCCAGAGACATGTAAATCGTGGAAAATAGATTTTGCCATCCTTTTCAACATCGAGTACGACTGAGCCAAGCAATTATCAGCTCACTACTGGCCAAGTTACAATTTTAAAAACTTTGTAGTTTTTGTCCCTCCTTCCTTCCTCAGCAAGTTTGCTATTGAAAGGACTTTTCCACACATTTCTCCCGAGGAGCAAATTTATATTCGTTTAACGATTTTCAGTCTCTATACTCCATGTAATACCTATTGCTAGTGCAATGACCTAATAGCTATACATGAAACCAGAAACAAGCGCTTGATGATCTTGTTACGAACAAGAAAATAAAGGAAAAACGAATAGTTTCACCGGGAAATAAGACGCACCGGACGAGCCACAAAATATCAGAGATATTCTGCCCTCAAATCAAGGCTAAGCCTCTAAATATAGCAAAGAAATGAGCCTGAGACAATTAAGTGACCTTTCGGTAGTAAAGAATTTGATTCCAGCGCATTTATAACATCAACGGAACAGGATGGATTATTTGAAAGTTAGTTTGCATTCGGAGATTTTAAGATATCTATTTATTCACTGAAGGCATCTTATTTGGCAGTTCTATAGAGTTTGTGTGTGTTTGCTAATGTCTGAAAGAGATAAACTTTACACCTCTAGGGACTATCGGTCACCGGATTGTGATCTTTCAAGAGAATATAAGCACATCTAAGTTAGTGAAGTGAGTAGCGGAAAAGGACACGAAGCGTAGTCATTGAATATCGAGAAACTTAAGGACGCCAGATTATACATATTGAAGCGGCTAATAAAGCTGTTGTTGGAATGAAACAATGAAAAGCTATAAAACTGATGATACTGTCCAATATGAAAGGTATTCTGCCGTATACAGAAAATGGGAGCAGAATGATCAAAAGGCCCGAAAGGGCATTGGTTTTCTACTTTTTGATAGTATTTTGAACTACTTAATTGAAAAGTCCATTTTGTAAGAGAAAATGAGTGTAATTTTAGATGTGTTTGAGCGCTTCGTGCTCGGGAACAAACACTTTGGTCGTAGAGAGTTTTGCAATTCGACTATGCTAGAAAAAGAGGATCTGGTTTCCTATATAACATGAGCGAGACATCTGGCGGTTAGATTCAAGGCAACCAGGGATTCTGTTGATGAAAAAATATGGCTATTGCTGCGATTAATAGTATTACTCCTATCTTTCACGGCTTTTTTTTGCTTTGAAAGCTCTCGAGTCTATAAAAAGGCAAATAGAATAGAGAATGCCAAATTGATGCTACTTTACAAAGAGTTCTGAGCACCAATGAAGTCCTACAAGCTATAGAGGACTCTCAGTGACGTAATTTTTAGCAATTATTCTGAACGACGCGGCTGATACTCGTTTTTTTACCCTAATTATGACCAAAGTGGGCAAACAATCTGATATTGTTGAGAAAAAATATATCAATGGAAGATTGATCTCCCCATTCTGCCTTTTTGAACGAAGAAACTAGCAGAATTAAACTCCAAAAATAGATTTAGAAAAAGATGAAGGGAAATTAGTTAAGTAGTATACATTCATCTGGTGAGAAAAACTGATGAAGGTGATGTAAAGGTAGCTTAAAACTCAGAGTTCATTTATTTAAAGCAGTTCACATAATTGATTTTTAACAGTTCCCTTTTCAAAGACTAACGAAAGGTTTCGAACAGCTGTGTAGAGATGGGAACAGAGGAATGGTTGATTTCGGCTACAGTCCGAGCCTTTCAGGTAGTACTAGAACTGAACGGCGCTGGTAGAGTCCGCAACCCTACCAGTTTGTTTCACGTTCCGCGTTCTACGTTCCATCTGATTTCAGTACACGAGATGATCAGTAGTAGATTCAATGTTCATTTTCTAGTAATAGGTGCACCATGCGGAGAACAGAATGCGCTGTGGAGACTGTTAATGTCAAAAAGATCTCCATTTGCCTGATAAGTCGCTTCCAACTCACTCCGGTTACGCCAGAAAGTAGTTCTTTGATTACAAAAAAATCCAAAAGGAGGTCCTCCGTAGAGTAAAGATAAACTAGAACGAGTCCTTGAAAACACAAAAATGAACGAGGAATTTGCGTGAAGGGTTTATTTACTAGATTTGCTATCTAGATTTTACTAGATGCTACATTATTTTTTCATCAACTACATTCTGAAACCAATTCATTACATATTCAGGCATATTTCTAAATATTGCAGAGCTAAAGCTCTCTAGTAACTTGAAGGATGTTGCCCTAGCGGGAGTTTCGTGAAGTTCATCACCTCTTTTCTCCTAAAGCTGTTTAAATTAGATTTAACTGCCCCACTACAAGCAATCTATTACAGCCTTTTTTTATTGAAAAAGAAAAATCATGCGTGTGCTTGAGGATGCTCGTGAAATAGATATAAAATTAACACTAAAAATTAAAACAGATTCATGGGTTTACAAGTTGACCCTCATAGGGAATGCAGATTCAATCATAATCGCAGGAAGAATGCAGCAATGGAATGGGACCAGAGATGCGGCCAGATAGTGCAGCATTAGAATGCCTCCTGTGGATTTTGTCTACAACCTTCGTATAAATTCAGCGACCGGACCTTTGTAATCATGAAATCGATATGACTAGCTATATATTACTTTAAGATCACTAGTGGAGTACGAAGTTCATTACCACAGCTAAGAATAATATAAAACTTGGAAACAACCGCAAAACGTTTTCAAAGGTTTGTCGAACTATGTGGGCATCACACGGATATATGATACTCTCTGCAAGTGTAAATGTTCTACCCCAAATAGCTACCTACATTTCATTCTTTAAGAAGCTGCTTTAACTCTTCCTTCTTAGAACGTAATCATAAAAACATTAAGTCCTTCAAAAGAAGGTCAGAACTAGCGCAAATAGGTCATTAATCCTTCCATGTGTGATTGGACCGTCAAAAATTAAAACATCCGACCTATGAGTTAATGATATTTCAAGGGAAAATCTTAATCCTAGAGGACTATGAGCCAAGTTCAATTTTTCAAAAATTTGTGACATTGCATACATCTTTGTCCCCTAAAATCGACTTTTTGTAACTGGAAATTTTGATTTTCGGGCAAACTGTCCGTGATATACCCTATAAGGACAACATTGGACCATGTAAATTCCGTTATATCTTTTGTAGCTCCGTGTGAGATGTATCAAAAAAAGAGAAGGGATTATGACAGTCTCCCGAGATCAACCACAGCTCCGATCCATTACAGGATGCAATCATCCCGGAACTCTCCGAAACCCTGAATCATGATTCAATCGGTGAACAAAAGGCGAACGATAGCACTGGTGAGTGTATCAGCGAAAACTTCGGAGAAAATACGTGCAGCTTGAGATAATATCATATTGGAAAGCTTTGGACAAACTGACATGATATATGAATGTGCTCATTTCCTAGGAAAGTTCCATCACTACGCACAAACGCCATTGTAATCGCATAATCACATTCAGTGATAACATAAACATGTTAATAATTTTCCAATTACTAACTGAAGAAGCAGACTAGAAAAGTGGGCTCTTTGGAAGCCTCATATTGGGTCGTTTACTATTTTCTTCTCTATGTCCAAGTAAAAGTACCTCCACAGAGCTTAATCGCTTATTGTCTGCTTTTTGTGCCGTTCAGAGTCCAAGAAGACGACTCAATATTCATTAATGAAGGAGAAGGCAGGTTTCAATATATCCAAGGCCCAATATAATTTTTAGCCTAGATGAAATATTGTATCCTAAAGCTTTTGATCGACTAACTTCATCCCTTCACGGATATTGGCTCACTTCTACAGATTAGAGATTCATAAAAATTATATAGTAATAGATGTACAGCTTCTGTCCGCTAGAGTTTTATTAAGACGAATATATTATAGTTTTCATGGTCTTCAAGACATGCTTACCGGCCAGGAAATCGTATATCTATCTTTAAAATTTATAATTGCTTGATTCAGGGCGTGTATAGCCACGAATTTTTTGAGATACTAGTTGCAAATAGAGAATTAAAAGCTCAGTTCAGGCGGCTCCAAAAAAATATCCTCCTTCAAGTCACCGACCAGAAAAGCCGTACCTACACCTATTTGATGGAATCTTGGAGCTACTTTAGCAAAATCGACAGTGAAAATCGGGTCGTTGTGAATTGGATCACCAGTTAGATTTATCTGATTATTAAACTTCTTCAATCTGCTGGAAACCTCGCGCTCCCGGGCTATTTTTCCCATTTTGAATAAACTTGCCGTTTTTGCCGTTTTTGCCGTTTTCATCCGTTATTCACTTTACATATTAAAATCAGGGACAGCTGAGAGTGCTACACTCTTTGGATCGTGGAAATAGCGTCCAGATGTTTTGTTGCGATAAAGTTTCAGTTTTTTCCAATTAACTTCTCACGAAACTGCGTCTGTTGTCCATTTGTAGCTTCTTCAGAGGAGTAAAGCATGGTTGATGATTGAACCGAATTATGGGAAGTTAGTTAGTGAGTGGATGAATTTGATGCCTTAGCTGCCTCTACTTTAGTCGATCGGCTGGCGAGTCTCAATTAAGTAAGAATATTACTGACGTTCTACTGGTCACGAAAGAAATCCAAAATATCCGAATAAGTGACCGAATGGAGACATTCAAATCCATGGTATAACAGATACCGTCAGAGTTTTCCATATTTTGTCGCCTCAAAATGATGGGCCTAGGAGGCTGGAAGTAAAATGTCTTAGATTATTCGTAGATATTGTACTCTCCAAAATCTGTTTCATGACTATGTAAAATATATTCGACACTCCGTACAAACTGAAAATTCACAAAAACAATAAGTATATAACTTTACAGCATCCATGAATCACCAAATACTTCATTATCTGCTGTCTCGTAAATATCTCCATTACTTCAGAAAAAATTAAGATTAAGACAACTATGGTAAAAGATTTTTATGCCGGAAATTCTTTGAATTCATCAAATATATCCGACAATCAAAACTAATACCACTACAGATAATGACAGCCCCAGTCAGAAAACCATTATAAATAATAACGTTACAGAACAAACAAGTATATACGTAGGAGAGCAGTGCAAATCGTACACTGGTACACGTAGAACACCTGCAAAGACCATACACGTGCAAATGTTAGACAAAGACACATAGTATACACGTCTCACCGGAGGACCAGTACTTATCATACTAGTGTGCAACAATTCCAGTAAATATCATCCTACGTGTCATGCGCATATAAAAATGAGACAACACCTATGGTATTGTCATAGTCGTATATCCATGAAAAACTTAACAAGCACAATTCTTGGGATTTAACATTGATGCGCACGACGTTGTCCCAATAAATTTGTAAATATCACAGAGATTCACATTTATCCACGTTCAGACTTTTCAAGCTGCTAGTGAAACGTTTTTTCGATACAATGGGCCTATGATAGTCACACAAAATCATGAAACGGTAGCGTCTTCACTAGATGTATTGAATAAACAATTTACCGTCAGACTAGCCAAGTGTAGTTGTGGCGGGTGTCGTGAACGACTTAAAAAGGCGAAGTATTATATTTACAAATCAGATTCTCGTTCACCAGTCGTCTGATATTATTTCAAATTCGAAGTTGCAGAAATTATCTTGGCATTTGACGGTCTTAGCCTGTCGTAGTCACTGCGGGTTTGAACCAAGCTCTTTATCAGTGGCAGGGGTATCTGCGTCAATTTCGTTACCATTATTTGACTTTTGAGGATTCAAATAACTAAGTTGTCACCAAGATGATGGTTATACATGGGGAAAAGCCTTGGTCTTGACTTTTTAAATTGCGCATCCCTTGAAGTAGTGATTCTGTGTACCTTTTCGATCAAAACATTGTATTTTTCAGTTACCGATGGTTGACAGCACAATTTGTCCCTTACTGCACAGTATCTAAGCTTTACTACCGCCTTTCTAGACAATTTACCATAATTGACAACCAGTACCCAGAAATAAGACTCGTCAAGCATTATATGCGTCAACAGGTGGTAGTGTGCGACCAGTCTACGCAAAACTGTTTTCCTGACCCGATTTTTCATATTCACCGCCTTACTAATAAATAAAGCTCAAAACGCACCGAATAATTTATTGTGGGATAGAATTGATAGGAACATATTAGTCAGGATACGAGTGAGCTGTTTGATCTCATATTTTTATTCGGGTGCGAACGCAGCAGTCGTTTAAACTTGCTGGGCGGTGTTTGACAATGTTTGATCATTGTGCGCAATTGATACACAAAATAGAATGTTTCAGCTTTTAACATGTTTGGTACTAGACACTTTCATTTGATTTTTCATTGGTAAAAGTCCCATATAATCCAGCCCTAACTACTGAATGCACCTGAAATGGGCCGCATGAGTCGAAATAGATCACTTTTATCAATTTTTTTGCTCGTACTCCTGAGATTTGTTAAAGGATCAAAGAGCGACGATCTTTTACTAGCACGCAATTTTCACACGTTCCAGAAACACAGTCACAATATTGGACTGTTTTTTGTTTATATTTGAAGGAGGGAAATGAGGACCGCATACGAAGTTCTTCTTATACATAGAAAGACTGAATATGAACTATGCAAAGTTCTTTGCCCCTGCCTTCAAAAAGCTTGAGGACACAGAATGCATCACATAAGTAGTACGAAGCACGTAAAGCTCTCCTAAACTCTTGCCAGCAGCTAAAGTAGAGACATTCTTTTGAAATTCCACATACCAAAAACAAAATCAATGTCAATTCTAGTTTCGATTCTATTGCGCACAGGAATTTTGGGAAATAGAAACAGGAAATAGAAACTTGGAACGTGCAAATTGGTGAGCTAAAAGGACTTTTGAGCTCTAGACACTGCAAGATTTATGATATTGCTTCCAAGTCCGGCCACTCCGGCACATGCTCTATATACCATATCAACACGGCTCTTTAAGACCTATTTGTAGTCCAAGAATAGGTTTTTGTCAATTTTCACCTTACTAGCATCCAGGCTCGATAACGCAAGTGTTTGAAGACACGATGAAACCAAATTTATCGACCTTGTTCATCATTCGTATCTATTCAGCTTTATTCGCTCTGGGGTCTTTTTTCCCCAAGTAAATATCGTGATTGGTTGCCTTAACTTCTAAAGTTGGAAAGCACAAATGGATGTGGTCATCTTTTGTTGATATCTTTTACCCAGCACCGGGTGGCGGAGTTTCCACTGTTATCTAGGCTAATTCATGTCAGCGTAGAAAAACGTCTTGGCTCAGACTGATCGTAAAATAGATCATTACTTGAATTAATGTGTTATCTTTGGATCAAAGAGCGTTTTGACCACACACAAAAATTGTATACCTCTATGGAAGATCATTCAGGACAGCCATATCCATCTGTTGGTCATTAGTATGAGTCATAGTTACTTAAAGAGAGCCGAAAGATGTCGCTCTCCCCCTATGTACGGTTAATTTGTTTTCATCTCCTAACATGTTGACGGTTTAGAACCCTATCCATTTTACAGCTTCATTAGTAGCATATGACGCTCAGCAATATCCAGACCGGCATCCCAAATGTCCTTGCAAACGATGGCATCCCTTACTTGATCCAACAAATCATCAGACAGAGAGAATGCTCAGGTTTCTCGATCCTTTTCCCCCTTATCCTTTAGGTGAAAAACCAATCGCCTGCAGGAAAATATTCAGGAGTTATGTACTGTTGCGCATCGTAAAACTCAAACAATACCTGAATATTCTGATTTTACACAAATCAGTTGCATCTGTGAGCTTCTCAAATCTTATACACCGTCTTCTTCGCTTGTCTCCACTATTGATAGCATTAGGCCAAAGTTTTGATTCTATGCTTGAATATACAATGCCCAGGATCGATGGTCCTTACATCAGAAAGCCTGAACAAGAAAGCAGTACTAGGAACTCCAAGTAAATGCACAGGCTATAGACGTCTTTTCCCAATTTTTACAGGATCCCGTACCCAAGCTTCGACAAAATTGCTTTTCACGTGACATCTCCCGTCTCCCTTGCGTTTCAAATACTCCTGGAATCAAACACTCTATTTCAAACAGTACAACTCACAGTCTTTTTCGTTTATAATTCTATTTGATGACAAAGCTATTATCAGGTAGCTGGATTTTCACCGGATAGTGAATCAGTCAATCATGCCCCGAAACTTTGATTTCGAAACTTTGGGAACCTATGGGAATCACCCGTACATTGCCGGTACGGAAGAGATCACATCTTTCCGGCATATAAATAGACCTGCTTGGAAGCGATCTCGACTGCGCGGAAAGTCATACTGCCTTTGAGCCTCGACCTGCAACACTTCACAAGACAAGGTCTGATTTCAGAGCAACAGGGGCCGCAGGTGGTACCAACACTACTTCGACGTCACATTGTCATAGATCAGATATATCTTCCAAGAGTAAAATACCCAAACTCCTCCCCGTTTGTCAACCAACTCGCCCCCTCTCACTCTAAAATTCTAAGCTTCAACCCTATTACTATTAGTCGAAATACCGCCTTGACAGACGAGCACAGCAGGTACCAAGGCAGTATTTCTGCATCGCCCTGTAGGACTAGGCTACCACCCATTTCAAGCCTTACTCTTGGAGGATAGAAGCTGGATAGATTTGCTGTAGTCACAGGTCTGGCAAAATTTATCTCGAATAGAGCAATGGAACATTTGTCAAGGGCGAGCTCGATTCTTTTACAACAGCATGCCGCGCTAGTGGCCTTCTCCAATGAAGTATGTCTGTTGTCTGGTCTCAACACATCTTTCTAGATGGATTGAATACGTCTACATTCCCTCAGGATACAAAACGCTAACCTTAAAAACTTCCCCGGTCTTCTCCCTACAAAGTCTAGCAGTAACCACACCCCCTATAGCGTCTTCCAATGTCGCCATCATAAATTTTTACCTTTAGCCTTTGCCTCCTTGCATTCATGTGAACCAAGGGCACGTTACGAGAACCTGTGTACCGCGATATACTTCTACGTGCTTTACTGTATCGAACTATCCCACTCGAACCCGCTGTTTTCTTACTTTTTGAGTTTACATGCTCACGATCTGTCCACATTTGTGACAGCTTGCCACATGTCTACAGTAAGTGTAAGGTTCTTAGTATTACTGTCTTTGCCAATGCAACTATCATTTCTGATGCTATCTTGTATTATTGCATTCCAAGTACTGTTTACTCACTACTCAGACGAAGTTGGTTCGAATTGGAAGCAGAGGCAAGGACATTCTTCAACAAGTCACCGCTACAAATTTATCAAAGCAAGTCAAAGAATTCAATAGGGCCTTGAAACCCGTGATCTATCAATATTGGTAGGCTGTTCAGATACGACCTGTGCGACGACATGATCCCACGGAGTGCTCAAACGCCACCCACTGTTTCGTCACCTACCGCGTCACCACCGAACCCCCCACTTTCCGCCTCTTTTTCGGTTCTCGCCATAGAAGCTGTCCATGTCTGTCACTCGTGGCCCAGCCCTACTACTTTGTGACAGACGGATCCCCTTGGAACGAGTTTGCGCTTCAGTTTGCGTTTGCGCTTCAACTCCCCCGAAAGCGCTTTCGCCTCGTGCACTGACACACTTGACGGGATACATTGTGCATGACCCATCCCCCTGAGATGATCTGTGGATTTGTCAGCGCCTGGACTCCAATTCCCCCAAAAGCGCCTCCGACCACATGCACATTCACACCTGTCGAGACGGAATGTGCCTGACAGATATCCATTCCCGGAGTCTGTGCAATGGTTTGCACTCGCACTCTCATTTCCCCCGACGCCCCTTCCACCTCATGGACGTGCGCATTAATCGGGACAGAATACGTAATATTTGCCCCGTTGTGCTTCCCACAGCCATTTGTTTCAGGAGCCAGCCTCCTCTCATTTACCCCCGGACACCTGTCACCGCCCGACAGGAATGGGTCGCGGGCTTGCAACGAACAGAGACCTTCCAGGTGCCCATTCAAATCATCAAACTGTAATGGTTTCAATCATTTGAAGCCTGCTATTTTCACTGGCGTTCATAAATAGATATCCACCCGGCCCTGACATTACAGTTTCTGGTGAGATATCAAGCCCACGCGGTATTCCACCCAACCGAACATTCGGACTCGCACCTACACTTACGCCCTCCCACATCTCTCAAACAGTTATCTAAATCGCTTCCCTTCGACATCTTCATGACGCTGCTACACCAATGCCCCCGAGATTTGGATGGCGACTCCCTGCTGCAGAGTTTTTAAATCTCTTCTTTCCTCTTCGCTCGGGAGCAGTCGTCGCAGGCTGTGCAGAAGATCCTTGGTCAAGTCTGCCTTGTGATCTTCTGCGGCAATGGGATTACGTCGTTTGACGCTTCCCTCGATTTGTTTGTTTCTCGCCGCCGTGCGTAGATCCTCTTTTTGATTTCTCGCAAGGTCGACCAGACGAACTTTTTGCGCTGGAGTGGTACTGTCTGTGGCTTGCAGGCTATTTTCCCGGCCAGGAGTTCTTTCTCTGCCTGCTTCCGGTTTCAATTGCGCAGCCGCTCCATCGTTGTTTCTTTCTGAGCGCTTGACCTCAATATGTCACTATTGCCCCGTTATGGTGGGCTCGAACATGATGACATGGAGCTATGCCACTTAAATTTTCTCACGCAGTTCTCCATTGGACATTCGTAGGGCGTCTCCCCGGAGTGCTTCCTCATGTGCACTTTGAGATTATAGGCCCTTCCAAATTGCTGCATACATCAAACAAACATGTCATTGTCAGTGGCTGCTTAACTCCGGAAAATCAGAACTATTAGTCTCCAGAAAGGTATGAAAGTGGAATCAGACGTTCGATGACTTTCGAACTTACCCGCTTGCAAGTGGACAAACATTTTCTGTGAGTCTCGTTCTCTCTCCAGACTTCACGGCTCCAATGCTGGTTCGTTCTCATTCTGTGCCTCAGAATTGCTAGCCATCGCTTTTTCCGATTCCCGTGTAGCACAAATGAGTAGATGGTGTGCCGAGAGAGAAAGAGGTGGAGCTACCACTGGTTCCCGAGGGAAGCACTAAATCTAGAGGTATTATATATTCCAGTTTGATGCGGTCTGGACGCAAACTTCAGACCGTTCCTTTGAATAACTGTCAGTTCGAGAACGTCTATGAGTTTTGGCGGTCTCTCTGGATCTATTGATCGGGTGGTCCATATCACGCAACGCACAGTACCCGACACCAACAAAAGCCTGTCCAGAAAACTGGTCTGAGCATCTCCATTCAAGCGCGGACGGTGTGGCCGTGTCGGTCGCCTCTGTTGACTGACACAACGAGGCGTGTGACATTGAAAATCAGAAAGATTTAGGCAGGTGCCTTCGAGATGGTGGTTGTTCATCTTTGGTGAGCGTGAGGAACTGATGGTTGACCGCTGGTTCGTAGGCAGTAATTGAAGCCGCCTTTGATTTCAATTGACTTAAAATAAACGAAGTTTAGCTCGACGATTTCCTAACGTAACCGACATCGTCGATAGCTTTTGCGAGATAAATTTGCCATATTCTGAAGGAAAACTCCCGAACTTTTTGGGAGTGGTAAATTTGAGATTTTTGACTAATTTCTTCCAAAAACATTTACGGTGGATCTATTCGATGTCAGTCACGATAAAATTTTCTTAGTGCATGCAGATAGCCACATGAAAAAGGTACGGATTTACTGCCACTGCTGTCACGGTTGCTTTCAGTGGCATTTATGTCCCACGCTTATGTCGTTTCTGCAGCTTGAACGTCACACATGTCAGTCAGTAATAAAGCTGCGTGAGGTGGATCTACTGCATTAAGCAGCACCAGTGAGAAAGTTTTGGGTGTTTTTACTGTTGGTAGATATATTCGACCTGAACCACCAGTGGTGATGAGCAGCGGTATAGGTTCCCATAAGTGAACAATTACTCTGCTCCTTTATCTACCACTCTTACAGCTGCGTACGTCTAGATCGCTGTCCTGCTTTCTCAGTATCACAAATCCGCAGCTAACTTTTTTCCATATTGAGCGCAAATCTCGTAACCACGACGTCGGTCATCGCCTCATAATTTCGATAAAATTTTTAATAAGCATATCGCAATCCTTTGATGATTAAGGGGAAAATTTTTGGGTTATTTTAATGCATGGAAGATGTGGTCGGTTATACCCACGAGGCTAATACGTTATGCGGGATAAGTCCTCGCTGATCGGTACCACTACAGTAAATGACCTTGCTTACAGAGCCGGCTCAATGCCGGCGGTATGATTAATGGTTTCGCTTTCCAACCATTCCACTGCAACACACCTTTTCCCGCTGCATTAATTTTCCTCCTGGATGTCAGCAACTGGAAAGATGTATGCGGCCATAGGATGCTCTTTTAAGTCGATTGTGGTTATTTGGAGTACTTTGGGATAGTTTCAAACATATCTGTTAGGCGCGTGCTGATAGGAACGGATTTTTTTGTCGCCGTCATCTACAGGCCCTTAGTTTATTATTCTACCTCTCCTTGTCCAAATTTGCTTATAGTTACGGTCCTTCCTCGTCCTCCTGAGCCTCGCTTATCATTACCCCGGTCCTCTTTAAATTTACTTCCATTTTATCTAGATATTTTATACTGTATCTACCCCTCTGAATCGATCCCGAATCAAGTTCTTTCTTCCTTTTTGCTTACCTCCTCCTCCAATTCGCTTTTTTGAGAAAAAGGGCGCCAATGCACTACAACAAAATCCCTTACAGATTTATTTTACCTATTCCTAATCTATAGAACCTGCACAGGGGGGCTATTTAAACCCCTTTATTCCAAGTTTTAAACGTCCTCGATCATTTAGCTCATCATTTCTCTCCCCCACACCCAAAAAACTCTCTGTTACCTCCCATTCCCCAAAGCCTACCAAACGACCAATCTACGCCCCTCGAAAGTCATTTCCGAAAATCGCCATCCCCGCCCCCTAAACTCTATTCTTCTACTCCCTTTTGGACCTACTGACCGCGAGGACTACCTGCGAAGAATAAAAGATTTAAATCTTCCAGCAACATAGGTTATCGGAAAACAGGCAAAATGAAAAATTCGGACCCTGTTACGGGTTACGACACACGTGGCTTTGGGCCAATGACCTTACCGTATCTTCAGAGGGAAGCCAGGAACGGAATTTCAGACTGGGAGTAGAAATGGTTGAGCAGACCAGCAATTTTCTGACTGGTTCGGGCACCTCGGGCAGCTGAGATTCATATCGTGCAGGAACCCATTCGTAACTGACCAGTCAAGAGAAGCCAGATGCTTCATCCTATGGACCAAATCGATTTCGTTTCAAAATCTTTCAAAACGCATTACTAGATTCTTTCATGTAGACGGGGAGGAGAGTAATATGAGGTAGTTTACTTTTGATACACGCCGGAGCAGGCTTTACGTCAATGGTACGCTTAAATACTCGATTTTGAAAGGCAAGTATTCATTTCGAAAGCAAATTACATGAACAGTGCGCTTAGGTCTCTAGGCACGGAAAGGTAACTCGGTTGCAATCATTGTCCTATACGCCGATAGGATCTTGTTTGCAGGATCCAATAGAGATGGATTGAAAACAATCAGAACTGAGTTGAAAACCGCTTCAAGGTGAAAGACTTTGGTCCTGTTAAAGTTTTTATTGGAATTCAAGTTGTTCAACATCGTGCGAAAAGAACTTTGCACCTTTCTCAGACATCCCATGCCGAGATAATATTCGAAAGGCTCAAAATGAATGACTGAAAGACCGCTAACGATCCCAAGGTCCTTTCAAGTGGAATCGAAGATAAAGAGGAAACAGCGAACTTCCTTCGTCGACACTGTACCTTTCTGCGATTGGAAGTCTCAAGTATTTGATGACATGCCACCGTCCAGATATTTGTTTTGCTGTTGCAAAAGTTTAGCAGCACTGCAAATTTCGCGGCACTGCGAGGGGCCCCAGTAGAGTCACTGGAAAGCAGTGAAGCGAGTGTATTGCTAACTGAAGGGAACTATGATTTTTGGTATTTTGTTAAGGAATCTCTCCCTACGCTGCGACTATCGTTCATGGAGACTCCGATTGGACTGGCTGTCACGCAACGTACAAATCACCCGAACGATTTTTCTTCACGATTTCCAGAGGGTCTCTGTCATGGCTTACTAAGAAGCAAGGATATGAAGCCCTGTCATAAATTTCGCTCTGCACTGCTTCTAAGGAAGGAATTGGGCTTTAGAACTACTCTGTCAGATATTGCGGGCAAAAAATCCGACACCGATTTCATTATTCTCTGATAACTCAAAATCGATCAGCTCTGCCTGGAAACACTCTATTAAAGGGCAAAACAATCGTACTGATATTCGGTACTACTTCGTCCGTGAGGCATGAGCAGCAGAGAAGACCCGAATATCTCACTGCCGAACCGAAGATCACGTTTCTGATATTCTGAAAAACCCTTTGCTTCGAGTCAATTTTGTGAACTTTCGAAGTGATTTGGCAGCTTCCCTGCTGACTCCCCAAATGATAAGTGGTCTTTTTCATATTGAGGGGGCCCTATTGTTCTCAGTTCTAGTTTGAGGGGTCATGTTATTGTAATTACCTTCTATTGTCTCTGCTGACAGCTTACAGATAAGAAAGGGGCTTATAAATTTTACTATAGTTTTACTGTCCAACCTAGAACTGGACCGATAAATTTATGCACTGTGCAGTTTTTTAAGCTTGAGCTGCTCTACTTCAAATCAGCTCAAGCATGTTTAGGGTTTAATTCTCACCGTCGTTTCTGTGGCTTCTGTAAAATTTATTCAATCAACCAGAGGCACCAGTTGACTCGATTCGAGGTCATATAATCCCAATTTCTGTCCAATAGGTTCTTCTTAAAACGATACATCTTTTCATAGTTTTTAAGACAATTTTACTGACTAGAAAATCGTCTACCTGTCGGTTTATTCTACACTTGCTTGCTCTAGACCATGCATAGCCCTGGGAATTTTGAAAAAGTGGGTAAGCTTAGAGGAATGAGCGCTCCTTCATGATGCTCCATATTATTATCCGCTTTCAAGTCATCGTTCAGAAAGGACATGAATACATGCATTTGATGGAAATTAGGAGACAGTTCAGCCACAGCCGCCAGTTACAATCAGATTGTTGTGAATTTGATCACCAGATACATTTATCTAATCATTGAACTCCTTCAATCTGCTGAAAACCTCGTGCAAGAGAGCCATTGTCCTCATTTTGAATGAACTTGCGGTTGCCATCCGGTATAATTTTTACAGTGTAAAACCAGGAACAGCTGAGAATAATACACGCTTTGGATCTTGTCAATAGGGTCCAGATGCGATTGTTGGGTTGAAGGTCCAGTTTTTTCAATTAATTTCTTACAAAACTGTATCTGCTGTCCATTTCTCGCTTTTTCAAAGAAATAAAACGTCGTTAATGATTGAACCGAATAATAGGAAGTCAGTTAGGAAGTGGATGAATTTGATGGCTAAGGTGCCTCTACTTTACTCGATCGCCCGGTGAGTCTTTACTAGGTAAGAATCTCCATGGCCTCCCAGTGGTCACGAAGGAAGAACAAAATATTCCGAATAGGTGCTCGATTGTATACATTCACATCCCTGGTCTAACAGATATTTTCCACATTTTCCATAAATTGCTGCACAAAATGATGGACCGACGAGTTTAAAAGTGAAATGTCTTAGATTATTCGTAGACTTTGTAAACTCTCCAAAATCTGTTTAATGTCATTGTGAAATGTATTCGCACTTCGTACAAACTGAAAATTCACCGAAAACAATAAATATCCAACTTTACAGCATCCATGTATCACCAACTACTTCAATATATGCTGTCTCATAAATATCTCCATTAAATATTAAAAACCTCAGACTGAGACCAGTATGGTAAAACCATTATACAGCTGACATTATTTGAATAACTCGCGAGATCCGTTGCCACCCGCGCAATGGAACGGGTTTTGAAGTTTTAAGGCATTCTTTTACAGCGGCACTCTGCTTTCACAGTAATCTCCAATGCCGCTTGTTGGCTGGCTGGCCTCCCTTCCACCTTCTGGTAGATTGGAATGCCATCCACAGCTTTCGACGCATTGAACGGTTTCGCAATTGGCTTGAAAATGACACGATATCTACGCTCCGGTACAAATTTACTGGATACCAACCCACAAATCTACCACAGTAAATTAACCCCCCCTTTACGATTCTTTGAATTCATCAGAAATATCGAGCAATCAAAAAACAGGTAATGACAACCCCAGCCACAAAACGACTATACGCCATGGCGACACAGAACAAACACGTGTAAACATACGAGAGCATCACAAATCGTACGCTGATATAAGTAAAACACCAGCAAAGACCTTACACGTGCAAACGTTAGACAGAGACACAGAGTATACACGTTTTACCGAAGGAACGGTACTGATAATACTCGTGTACAATACTTACAGTAAATATCTTCGTACTTGTCGTACGCATGTACAAATGAGACCATACCTACGGTATTTCCATCGTTGTATATTCATGATAAAGTTACCAAGCACCATTCTTGGGATTTAACATTGATTCGCACGATTTTGTCCCAATAAATTTGAAACGATCAAAAAGGTTCACATCTATCCACGTTCAGACTTCTCGAGCTGCGCGCGAGACGTGTTTTCGATGCAATAGGCCCGAGATGGTCACAAGAATCCATGAAATGGTGGTGTATTCACTGAATGTAGTGAGTAAGCAATTCACCGCACACTTGGCAAGCCTTGGCCAGCCTTGTTGTGGTGGGTCTTCTGATATTACTTCAAAGTCAAAGCTGCAGAAAGTACCCTGTCTGTTAACTTTTTATAGCCTGTCGTAGTGAATGCGGGTTTCAAACGAGCTCTTTATCAGTGGCAGGGGCTTCTGTCCCAATTTCGTCACCATTATTTGACTTTTCAGAATTAAAATAACTAGTTTGCCATCAAGTTGATGTTCAAAAATGGAGAAGGCCCTCGTATTGACTCTCCAAATCGCGCACCCCTCGAGGTATTGATTCATTAGAATTTGTCGACCCAAACCTTGTACGTATCAGTTACCGGTGGATGAAAACAAAACGATCACCTTTTTGTACCGAATTTAAGCTTTCGTACCTTGTTTTAGGTAGAATGTACTATAATTGACAACCAATACCCGGAAATGAGACTCCTCAGGCTTTTTATGCGTCCACAGGTGATGCATGCGACCAGTCTACGCAAAACTGTTTTCTTGACCCGATTCCTCATGTTCATCGCCTTGTTGAGTGATCAAGTTCAAAAAGCCGTGGATAAATTCATGTGGGGTAGCGTTGATAGCAAAAGATCAACCAGGGTAAGACTGAGCAGTTGGATGGAACCAGTCCTTTTGGGCTCATTTTATCTTTCATAGCCTTAACGGAGAGACGTAGAGCGAGTTATATTTCAACAGTAATGCTCTGAATGACGAATCTCGTGCTTAATACGGCGTAATGGATCAGTATAACAATCAACGGAACCAAAAAAGTTATATCTCTCAAATGTTGATCGACTGAGTCTTTTTTTGTTTAGATTTTATCAAATCTTTCTGCTTTAGAACCGAATTGGCTGCCTTGATTAACTTTCATTGTTTCAGTAAATCTTGTGTAAAATGTAGACCAGCTCTCCGGAAAAGAGTTCCGAATAGAATCCGTGTGCTTATTTAGTAGTTTAGATATCCCTCAGTAAGAAATAGAGAAATTTAAGCCGTTAGCAGATATTTGTGAGGACTGTTTGGTTGAAATGGATATTTTGGATGATTTTTTTTGGATGCATTGTAGGATATTGAAATTGTAATTTCTATAATTTTTTCGTTATCTGTCTGCATCTTCAAAGTAGGCTTTATTGAGACTCTCAAGTTCACAAAAATTATTTTTGTAAACTTTATTATATTAAATATGGTTTTGACAAAACCTTAGCGGTAGCGAAAGGTCTGTACAAGCAGATTGGGTTGCTTTCTTAGACCGAGGTCAAGCAAGTTGGGAGAAAACTTGAAAGTTGTTTTCGGGTAGGAACGAAGTTAAGAGTCAACTTCAGACCTAGTAAGCGTTCTTGTTAATTTTTGCTGGTGACTATAGTGCGTAGACCCTGCCAACTATAGTCACTTACTGATCTTGCAAATATACTATGGTAGCATTTTTGTCGCTTGCAACACCCCGTTCTGAGATAGTGAGTGCTGGAAATCTCTCCCATTACGATTTCTGCCATCTAGACTTCCTCTATACCTTGGACCAAGGAATAAGAATAAGCAATTTTTCGTTCTTCTAACCTTATAAGATATTTTGGGTCTGCCTTAAGGCTCTCCAGACAATCACAATCCACTTAAAAGGCATACCAACACAGTAATGAGGGAAGACCTACATTCCCTGGTCGAGAGTGTCTTTTCCAGTGCCTTCAATCAGGACTCTCATCTCGCAGATTGTAAAATACTTGTTTCGTTTCCTTGATTACTGATCATCAGTCCGTTTTGCTCAATGGGCGTCTGTGCAGATCAAATTTGTTTAATGTCCTTCAAACAAGTTAATTCAAGTGGAGAGGGAACATGTCGAATTAATCGAATAGGTTGTCATATGTAGACTGCAAAAGGGGCAAGGTTTGGGTTTTTTGCTATCGGAAGAGATATTCGAAATATCCTATAGTACTGCAAACAACCAATCTGGTGAAAGGCATGTTTTTTAAAAAATGTCCTTCCTGTGTGGAAGCGTTTTCATCATAAACTTCTGTCTTGTTCATCCCTGACCTCAGATTTTTCAAAGCAACGCTTGCAACCTATTTTATTTTAAAAAAACACCCTGAAAAGACTTCTCCGCTTCGAATACAAATTCACTGTAGAAATCGATTTTAAGTTTTATCTTTGATGATTTTGGCCGGCTTTTTTCAGAAAAGAAAAATTTTGACTTGTGACTCGCTTCGTTCTCCAAAATTAGTTGCGATGTTTTACCAAGCAGATTTTTTATTATTGGCCTGATCGCGTGCAAAATTAAAGTCGCAGCATTGCATCGCATATTTGATGAACAATAGACCAGCTAATTATGATGATTATTGTAGACGAATGGAATGGGAATGCCGTAGGGAGTTGGTCCGCTGGCACTGCTTCGAGGATGCAGAGGAGGCAGGGGATGAGGTAAAAAAAGAGGAGACTTAGGCTGATGTGGAAGGACCGGAAGGTGAAAGGGGCTGCATCCTTGTCGGCAACCAGAGTACAACGTCGGGGGAGCTGTTGCGGAGGCATGAGGAGATAGTGAAGAAGTAACCGTTATTTCTGAGACCTTTGGCGGGTATGAGGTGTAGGTTGAAGATAGGAGGATAGATTGGAGGATATGGATATGTACGAGGGTTATTTCTATCATTCTGGGCCTTTCGACGGGATTTGCAGAGATTGCACTGGAGATAATGATATGTTGGAGGAATTGTTTAGCTCTGATTTTGAGTAATATAATTTTGAGGAGTAAATCTAGGTATTATCCTGATAGTATCTGCGGTTGGTTTTTCTCGTTTATGCGATTTCATTTGAGTTATTTTGTGGTCCTCAATTTACTTGTTTCAGACCTTATAGTTAGCAACAAAGTCTATATAAGCTGATTCAATTGCTTACTCTTGTGAAGATCAAACACGTTGTCAGACAACTTTAAGTCAATTCCCGAGTACTTGGAAGTTGAAGGTCAACTTCAGTCCCAATAATTAATATTGGCGCTTGTCACGGATCATAAGTGGTAGACCCTGCTCTTTCGTTTCTAGCTTGTAGCGTTTTCAACTGTCATCCTTACGAAAATCTTTTTGTTCGCTCAAAAATACTATGGTAGCGCTTTTGTCGCCTTGAAAACTTCCTTCTTTGAAAAATCAGTTTAGAGTATCTCTTCTCCAGACGATTCATCCTTATCAAGAGGCATACTGACACTGTAATGGGAGAGAAACTGTACAGCACAGAATCACACCTAGACGATAACGATAAAGCAGGCTGCACTGGACATGACGCTGCTGTAGTGTGCTTTTGCGTCAAAACTGTCTGGAGTTTTCATAGGTATCAGCTTCTTTCATAGTAAAAAGGGCAACGCGTCTCCTGAACTTAGTTTAAAGCCAGTGGAAGCCCAAAGTTACTGCCTTCCTGCACTTCTTGCGAAAATTTGCACCAGTACAAACAAGAGAAAAAAAATGTGCCGCAAATTGTATTCTGTAACTCAACCCCAGGAAGTCGCTACAATTGCACATCTTGCTACACTCAAGAAAAATAGATGAGAAAGTACATTATCACTTCTTGGACAGGAATTCTCCTGGAATTAGTGAACACAGGACAACGCCTCTACTAATGAATAGATTTCTCAATTTAATTTGTTCTCACACGCGTATATCCTTAATGAAGAAATGATTGAATAGGTTGAAGAATTTAGAACATTTACTACCAAGCCTGTTTCACCCTGTTTTTCTTTTTTTCCCTTTCACTTCCTTTTTGGTAACGATTGTTACATTACTCTGTACACTGCTTGATCTTTTGCTATCAACGCTACCCCACATGAATTTATCCACGGCTTTTTGAACTTGATCACTCAACAAGGCGATGAACATGAGGAATCGGGTCAAGAAAACAGTTTTGCGTAGACTGGTCGCATGCATCACCTGTGGACGCATAAAAAGCCTGAGGAGTCTCATTTCCGGGTATTGGTTGTCAATTATAGTACATTCTACCTAAAACAAGGTACGAAAGCTTAAATTCGGTACAAAAAGGTGATCGTTTTGTTTTCATCCACCGGTAACTGATACGTACAAGGTTTGGGTCGACAAATTCTAATGAATCAATACCTCGAGGGGTGCGCGATTTGGAGAGTCAATACGAGGGCCTTCTCCATTTTTGAACATCAACTTGATGGCAAACTAGTTATTTTAATCTGAAAAGTCAAATAATGGTGACGAAATTGGGACAGAAGCCCCTGCCACTGATAAAGAGCTCGTTTGAAACCCGCATTCACTACGACAGGCTATAAAAAGTTAACAGACAGGGTACTTTCTGCAGCTTTGACTTTGAAGTAATATCAGAAGACCCACCACAACAAGGCTGGCCAAGGCTTGCCAAGTGTGGCGGTGAATTGCTTACTCACTACATTCAGTGAATACACCACCATTTCATGGATTCTTGTGACCATCTCGGGCCTATTGCATCGAAAACACGTCTCGCGCGCAGCTCGAGAAGTCTGAACGTGGATAGATGTGAACCTTTTTGATCGTTTCAAATTTATTGGGACAAAATCGTGCGAATCAATGTTAAATCCCAAGAATGGTGCTTGGTAACTTTATCATGAATATACAACGATGGAAATACCGTAGGTATGGTCTCATTTGTACATGCGTACGACAAGTACGAAGATATTTACTGTAAGTATTGTACACGAGTATTATCAGTACCGTTCCTTCGGTAAAACGTGTATACTCTGTGTCTCTGTCTAACGTTTGCACGTGTAAGGTCTTTGCTGGTGTTTTACTTATATCAGCGTACGATTTGTGATGCTCTCGTATGTTTACACGTGTTTGTTCTGTGTCGCCATGGCGTATAGTCGTTTTGTGGCTGGGGTTGTCATTACCTGTTGTTTTGATTGCTCGATATTTTGATGAATTCAAAGAATCGTAAAGGGGGGGTTAATTTACTGTGGTAGATTTGTGGGTTGGTATCCAGTAAATTTGTACCGGAGCGTAGATATCGTGTCATTTTCAAGCCAATTGCGAAACCGTTCAATGCGTCGAAAGCTGTGGATGGCATTCCAATCTACCAGAAGGTGGAAGGGAGGCCAGCCAGCCAACAAGCGGCATTGGAGATTACTGTGAAAGCAGAGTGCCGCTGTAAAAGAATGCCTTAAAACTTCAAAACCCGTTCCATTGCGCGGGTGGCAACGGATCTCGCGAGTTATTCAAATAATGTCAGCTGTATAATGGTTTTACCATACTGGTCTCAGTCTGAGGTTTTTAATATTTAATGGAGATATTTATGAGACAGCATATATTGAAGTAGTTGGTGATACATGGATGCTGTAAAGTTGGATATTTATTGTTTTCGGTGAATTTTCAGTTTGTACGAAGTGTCGAATACATTTCACAATGACATTAAACAGATTTTGGAGAGTTTACAAAGTCTACGAATAATCTAAGACATTTCACTTTTAAACTCGTCGGTCCATCATTTTGTGCAGCAATTTATGGAAAATGTGGAAAATATCTGTTAGACCAGGGATGTGAATGTATACAATCGAGCACCTATTCGGAATATTTTGTTCTTCCTTCGTGACCACTGGGAGGCCATGGAGATTCTTACCTAGTAAAGACTCACCGGGCGATCGAGTAAAGTAGAGGCACCTTAGCCATCAAATTCATCCACTTCCTAACTGACTTCCTATTATTCGGTTCAATCATTAACGACGTTTTATTTCTTTGAAAAGCGAGAAATGGACAGCAGATACAGTTTTGTAAGAAATTAATTGAAAAAACTGGACCTTCAACCCAACAATCGCATCTGGACCCTATTGACAAGATCCAAAGCGTGTATTATTCTCAGCTGTTCCTGGTTTTACACTGTAAAAATTATACCGGATGGCAACCGCAAGTTCATTCAAAATGAGGACAATGGCTCTCTTGCACGAGGTTTTCAGCAGATTGAAGGAGTTCAATGATTAGATAAATGTATCTGGTGATCAAATTCACAACAATCTGATTGTAACTGGCTGCTGTGGCTGAACTGTCTCCTAATTTCCATCAAATGCATGTATTCATGTCCTTTCTGAACGATGACTTGAAAGCGGATAATAATATGGAGCATCATGAAGGGAGCGCTCATTCCTCTAAGCTTACCCACTTTTTCAAAATTCCCAGGGCTATGCATGGTCTAGAGCAAGCAAGTGTAGAATAAACCGACAGGTAGACGATTTTCTAGTCAGTAAAATTGTCTTAAAAACTATGAAAAGATGTATCGTTTTAAGAAGAACCTATTGGACAGAAATTGGGATTATATGACCTCGAATCGAGTCAACTGGTGCCTCTGGTTGATTGAATAAATTTTACAGAAGCCACAGAAACGACGGTGAGAATTAAACCCTAAACATGCTTGAGCTGATTTGAAGTAGAGCAGCTCAAGCTTAAAAACTGCACAGTGCATAAATTTATCGGTCCAGTTCTAGGTTGGACAGTAAAACTATAGTAAAATTTATAAGCCCCTTTCTTATCTGTAAGCTGTCAGCAGAGACAATAGAAGGTAATTACAATAACATGACCCCTCAAACTAGAACTGAGAACAATAGGGCCCCTCAATATGAAAAAGACCACTTATCATTTGGGGTCAGCAGGGAAGCTGCTCAAATCACTTCGAAAGTTCACAAAATTGACTCGAAGCAAAGGGTTTTTCAGAATATCAGAAACGTGATCTTCGGTTCGGCAGTGAGATATTCGGGTCTTCTCTGCTGCTCATGCCTCACGGACGAAGTAGTACCGAATATCAGTACGATTGTTTTGCCCTTTAATAGAGTGTTTCCAGGCAGAGCTGATCGATTTTGAGTTATCAGAGAATAATGAAATCGGTGTCGGATTTTTTGCCCGCAATATCTGACAGAGTAGTTCTAAAGCCCAATTCCTTCCTTAGAAGCAGTGCAGAGCGAAATTTATGACAGGGCTTCATATCCTTGCTTCTTAGTAAGCCATGACAGAGACCCTCTGGAAATCGTGAAGAAAAATCGTTCGGGTGATTTGTACGTTGCGTGACAGCCAGTCCAATCGGAGTCTCCATGAACGATAGTCGCAGCGTAGGGAGAGATTCCTTAACAAAATACCAAAAATCATAGTTCCCTTCAGTTAGCAATACATTCGCTTCACTGCTTTCCAGTGACTCTACTGGGGCCCTCGCAGTGCCGCGAAATTTGCAGTGCTGCTAAACTTTTGCAACAGCAAAACAAATATCTGGACGGTGGCATGTCATCAAATACTTGAGACTTCCAATCGCAGAAAGGTACAGTGTCGACGAAGGAAGTTCGCTGTTTCCTCTTTATCTTCGATTCCACTTGAAAGGACCTTGGGATCGTTAGCGGTCTTTCAGTCATTCATTTTGAGCCTTTCGAATATTATCTCGGCATGGGATGTCTGAGAAAGGTGCAAAGTTCTTTTCGCACGATGTTGAACAACTTGAATTCCAATAAAAACTTTAACAGGACCAAAGTCTTTCATCTTGAAGCGGTTTTCAACTCAGTTCTGATTGTTTTCAATCCATCTCTATTGGATCCTGCAAACAAGATCCTATCGGCGTATAGGACAATGATTGCAACCGAGTTACCTTTCCGTGCCTAGAGACCTAAGCGCACTGTTCATGTAATTTGCTTTCGAAATGAATACTTGCCTTTCAAAATCGAGTATTTAAGCGTACCATTGACGTAAAGCCTGCTCCGGCGTGTATCAAAAGTAAACTACCTCATATTACTCTCCTCCCCGTCTACATGAAAGAATCTAGTAATGCGTTTTGAAAGATTTTGAAACGAAATCGATTTGGTCCATAGGATGAAGCATCTGGCTTCTCTTGACTGGTCAGTTACGAATGGGTTCCTGCACGATATGAATCTCAGCTGCCGAGGTGCCCGAACCAGTCAGAAAATTGCTGGGTCTGCTCAACCATTTCTACTCCCAGTCTGAAATTCCGTTCCTGGCTTCCCTCTGAAGATACGGTAAGGTCATTGGCCCAAAGCCACGTGTGTCGTAACCCGTAACAGGGTCCGAATTTTTCATTTTGCCTGTTTTCCGATAACCTATGTTGCTGGAAGATTTAAATCTTTTATTCTTCGCAGGTAGTCCTCGCGGTCAGTAGGTCCAAAAGGGAGTAGAAGAATAGAGTTTAGGGGGCGGGGATGGCGATTTTCGGAAATGACTTTCGAGGGGCGTAGATTGGTCGTTTTGGTAGGCTTTGGGGAATGGGAGGTAACAGAGAGTTTTTTGGGTGTGCGGGGGGAGAAAATGATGAGCTAAATGATCGAGGACGTTTAAAACTTGGAATAAAGGGGTTTAAATAGCCCCCCTGGGCAGGTTCTATAGATTAGGAATAGGTAAAATAAATCTGTAAGGGATTTTGTTGTAGTGCATTGGCGCCCTTTTTCTCAAAAAGCGAATATGGAGGAGGAGGTAAGCAAAAAGGAAGAAAGAACTTGATTCGGGATCGATTCAGAGGGGTAGATACAGTATAAATATCTAGATAAAATGGAAGTAAATTTAAAGAGGACGGGGTAATGATAAGCGAGGCTCAGGGAGGACGAGGAAGGACCGTAACTATAAGCAATTTGGACAAGGAGAGGTAGAATAATAAACTAAGGGCCTGTAGATGACGGCGACAAAAAAATCCGTTCCTATCAGCACGCGCCTAACAGATATGTTTGAAACTATCCCAAAGTACTCCAAATAACCACATCGACTTAAAAGAGCATCCTATGGCCGCATACATCTTTCCAGTTGCTGACATCCAGGAGGAAATTAATGCAGCGGGAAAAGGTGTGTTGCAGTGGAATGGTTGGAAAGCGAAACCATTAATCATCATCGCGGCATTGAGCCGGCTCTGTAAGCAAGGTCATTTACTGTAGTGGTACCGACGATCAGGAGGACTTATCCGCATAACGTAATTAGCCTCGTGGGTATAACCGACCACATCTTCCATGCATTAAAATAACCAAAAATTTTCCCCTTATCATCAAAGGATTGCGATATGCTTATTAAAAATTTTATCGAAATTATGAGGCGATGACCGACGTCGTGGTTACGAGATTTGCGCTCATATGGAAAAAAAAGTTAGCTGCGGTATTTGTGATACTGAGGAAAGCAGGACCAGCGATCTAGACGTACGCAGCTGTAAGAGTGTGTGGTAATAATAGGAGCAGAGTAATTCTTCACTTATGGGAACCTATACCGCTGCTCATCACACTGGTGGTTCAGGTCGAATATATCTCCAACAGTGAAACACCAAAACTTTCCTCAACTGGTGGTGCTTACAGCAGTAGATCCACCTCACGCAGCTTTTATTACTGACTGACATGTGTGACGTTCAAGCTGCAGAAACGACATAAGCGTGCGGGACATAAATGCCACTGAAAGCAACCGTGACAACAGTGGCAGTAAATCCGTACCTTTTCCATGTGGCTATCTGCATGCACTAAGAAAATTTTATCGTGACTGACATCGAATAGATCCATCCGTAAATGTTTTTCCGAAGTGAAATTAGTCGAAAATCTCAAATTTAACACTCCCAAAAAGTTCGGGAGATTTCCTTCAGAATATGGAAAATTTACCTCCCAAAAGCTAGGTCGACGATGTCGGTTACGTTACGAAATCGTCGAGCTAAACTTCGTTTATTTTTCACTCAACTGAAATCAAAGGCGGCTTCAATTATTGCCTACGAACCAGCGGTCAACCATCAGTTCCTTCACGCTCACCAAAGATGAACAACCACTATCTCGAAGGCACCTGCCTAAATCTTTCTGATTTTCAATGTCACACGCCTCGTTGTGTAAGTCACAAGAGGCGACCGACACGGCCACACCGTCCGCGCCTTGAATGTGAGAGGCTCACACCAGTTTTCTGGACAGGCATTTGTTGGTGTCGGGTACTGTGCGTTGCGTGATATGGACCACCCGATCAATAGATCCAGAGAGACCGTCAAAACTCATAGACGTTCTCGAACTGACAGTTATTCAAAGGAAGGCTCTGAAGTTTGCGTCCAGCCCGCATCAAACTGGACTATATAATACCTCTAGATTTACTGCTTCCCTCGAGAACCAGTGGTAACTCCACCTCTTTCTCTCTCGGCACACCATCTACTCATTTGTGCAGCACCGGAATCGGAAAAAAGCGATTGCTTCCAATTTCGAGGCACAGAATGAGAACTGAACCAGCATTGGAGCCGTGAAGTCTGGAGAGAGAAGAGACTCACAGAAAATGTTTGTCCGACTTGCAAGCGGGTAAGTTCGAAAGTTTTCGAACGTCTGATTCCACTTTCGTACCTTTCTGGAAGACTAATAGTTCTGATTTTCCGGAGTTCAGCAGCCACTGACAATGATATGTTTGTTTGATGTATGCAGCAATTTGGAAGGGCCTATAATCTCAAAGTGCACATGAGATTGCACTCCAGGGAGACGCCCTTCGAATGTCCAATGGAGAACTGCGCAAGAAAATTTTAAGTGGCGTAGCTCCATGGTTCATCATGTTCGAGCCCACCATAACGGGGCAATAGTGACATAATGAGTTCAAGCGCTCAGAAACGAAACAACGATGGAGCGGCTGCGCAATTGAAACCGGAAGCAGGCCGAGAAAGAACTCCTGGCCGGGAAAATAGCCTGCGAGCACTAGACAGTATCACTCCAGCGCAAAAAAGTTCGTCTGGTCGACCTTGCGAGAAATCAAAAAGAGGATCTACGCACGGCGGCGAGAAACAAACAAATCGAGGGAAGCGTCTAAACGACGTAATCCCCATTGCCGCAGAAGATCACAAGGCAGACTTGACCAAGGGATCTTCTGCACAGCCTGCGACGACTGCTCCCGAGCGAAGAGGAAAGAAGAGATTTAAAAACTCTGCAGCAGGGAGTCCGCCATCCAAATCTCGGGGCATTGGTGGTAGCAGCGTCATGAAGATGTCGAAGGGAAGCGATTTAGATAACTGTTTGAGAGATGTGGGAGGGCGTAAGTGTAGGTGCGAGTCCGAATGTTCGGTTGGGGAATACCGCGTGGGCTTGATATCTCACCAGAAACTGTAATGTCAGGGCCGGGTGGATATCTATTTATGAACGCCAGTGAAAATAGCAGGCTTCAAATGATTGAACCATTACAGTTTGATGATTGAATGGGCACCTGGAAGGTCTCTGTTCGTTGCAAGCCCGCGACCCATTCCTGTCGGGCGGTGACAGGTGTCATGGGTAAATGAGGGAGGCTGGCTCCTGAAACAAATGGCTGTGGGAAGCACAACGGGGCAAATATTACGTATTCTGTCCCGATTAATGCGCACGTCCATGAGGTGGAAGGGGCGTCGGGGAAATGAGAGTGCGAGTGCAAACCATTGCACAGACTCCGGGAATGGATATCTGTCAGCACATTCCGTCTCGACAGGTGTGAATGTGCATGTGGTCGGAGGCGCTTTTGGGGGAATTGGAGTCCAGGCGCTGACAAATCCACAGATCATCTCAGGGGGGATGGGTCATGCACAATGTATCCCGTCAAGTGTGTCAGTGCACGAGGTCGAAAGCGCTTTCGGGGGAGTTGAAGCGCAACGCAAACTGAAGCGCAAACTCGTTCCAAGGGGATCCGTCTGTCACAAAGTAGTAGGGCTGGGCCACGAGTGACAGACATGGACAGCTTCTATGGCGACGGAACCGAAAAAGAGGCGGTAAGTGGGGGGTTCGGTGGTGACGCGGTAGGTGACGAACAGTGGGTGGCGTTTGAGCACTCCGGTGGGATCATGTCGTCGCACAGGTCGTATCTGAACAGCCTACCAATATTGATAGATCACGGGTTTCAAGGCCCTATTGAATTCTTTGACTTGCTTTGATAAATTTGTAGCGGTGACTTGTTGAAGAATGTGCCTTGCCTCTGCTTACTTCCAATTCGAACCAACTTACGTCTGGAGTAGTGAGTAAACAGTACTTGGAATGCAATAAATACAAGATAGCATCAGAAAATGATAGTTGCATTTGGCAAAGACAGTACCGCTCCTGGGGCCGATGGTCTATCCCCAGTGTTCCTGCGAATGCTGCTTCGCCCGGCAGGTGGGGTCACGCCCGCGAGGGATTGCCTACATGCCCTGACAAAGTTCCTCAACCTCTGTTTGAACAGCGATCTGCCGGCCGCGTGCCGCCCGTATTTCTGCGGAGGCCGTCTTATTGCGCTGCCGAAGCCAAACGGGGGAATCCGTCCGATTGCGGTTGGGCTTCTCTACCGGCGCCTAATTTCTAGGCTCGCGGCACACAAAGCCGCCCCCGCCATCCGCTCTTACCTTCTGCCCCATCAGGTCGGGGTAGGCGTCAAGAACGGCATCGATGCAATAATTCATTCTGTGCGTCGTCTTTCCCAGAGACCGAGTTCCACGATCACGTCTTGGTCCAGATAGATGCTCGCAACGCTTTCAATTGCATCTCCCGCCAGCGCATTCTGGAAGCCGTACAGACACATGCCCCAGGCCTCGCACGGTGGGTACACTCTTGTTACGATGCTCCTACAGAGCTTGCTTTCGGACCCTACTATGTCCGTAGTTCAGAGGGCACTCAGCAAGGTGATCCCCTCGGTCCCTTGCTCTTTGCCCTGGCTCTCCATCCGCTCTTGCTATCGTTACAGGAGAAGTTCTCACCTGCCCTGAACGCTTGGTACGCAGATGACGGTAACATTGTTCTTCCTCGATCCCAAGCCGCTGCTGCCATCCGTTTCATCCAGCTTGAAGGAGGTCCACTAGGGTTCCAGCTCAACCTTGCCAAGACCCAAGTTTACGGCTTCTCCCCTTCCCACTCCCCTTTGGCACTTCCTTGCCCCTTTTCAACCCCCCTGGTTTTATCGTGCTGGGATCCCCGATTGGCTCGGACGCTTTTGTTTCCCAATTTTTCGCAGGCCGCCAAAACGAAGTTGACCGCATCTTCCAATCCCTTCGAGACTTGGATGATGCTCAATTGGCTTTCCACTTACACCGCTTCTGCGCGAACGCCTCCAAGGTCATGCACTTGCTGCGTACGCTTCCCTCCACTCAATCTGCGGTTCTCGCCGCTAGCTTCGATCAGAAGCAGAGGGAAGCGTTCCACCAATTGCAGCTGCCCTGTCCAGAGCGAGCCTGGCTCCAAGCCTCTCTCCCCTTCTCAATGGGCGGTCTAGGTCTCCTGCAAACTTCAGACATTACCGAGGCTGCATACGCAGCATCTGTAATTGATTCTTTTCGACTTATCTCCGACCTGCTTACCCTTTCCCAGGACCGCCACTTGGAAGAGATCCCTCGGTCTGCCATCTCGCTCTTATCCTCCCGCCACCCGCAGCTGTCTTCGTCGCTTACAGCTACGGCTCTTTTCGAGCGTTGTTCATCGCCGGTCCCCGGCGAAAGGCTCCAGTCTGCGATCACAACTGAACTCATGCTATCGAAGTCCGATAGCTTGTTCTCGTCCGCGGCAGCCCACGACCGAGCACGGCTCCTCTCCGTGCGCACATCCTCCGCATCGACTGTTTTCTCTTCGCTTCCTCACCCCCACCGCGGTACGTACATGTCCTCTTCCGCCTGGAAAGTCGCTCTGGCTCTACGTCTCGGCATCGCGCTATTCCCTGGATCTACTCGCTGTCCGGTCTGCTCCCGCCGCTCGGCCGACATCGCACCCGTCTTAGATCCAAGTGGTCAACACGCGTTGACCTGCAAATACGAAGACGGAATGACTCGTCGTCACCACATCCTCCGCAACGTTCTTGCCCGCTACTGCAAGGAAGTTGGGATCGTCGCCCTCGTCGAACATCCGCTCCTCCACCAGGTTCCCGACTCATCTGGGCAGTCCCCCGTGCTACGAATGGATATTTACATACCCGCTGCATACGGGCTTCACAGTACCGATATAGCCGTCGACGTTACTGTTGCCCACCCCTCCGCACGCCGCCACATTTCGCCAAGTACGGTTACTGCCGGCGCCGCCGCGACACTCGCAGAGCGCGAGAAACATCGTCATTACGGCACTTACTGCAACCGAAACGATATCCTCCTCTCCCCCGTCGGGATTGATATCTATTTACGACGGTAAGGCTTTTTTCCGCCGCCTTGCTTCCTTCGCTGCTTCCCGTCGCGGTTCCTCCCCTCAACAGGAGCTCCGCGACTTCGTTACCCGTTTTGCATTTAGTCTCCAAATAATGCAGGCGCGACAAGTTTCTCCCGCCGCCCGCATCCGTAGTTAATTTATAAATACCCTCCGCACGCCTCTGTGCGACATTGTATGACAAATAAAGATCTACCACCAAGACAGTAATACTGAGAACCTTACACTTACTGTAGACATGTGGCAAGCTGTCACAAATGTGGACAGATCGTGAGCATGTAAACTCAAAAAGTAAAAGAAAACAGCGGGTTCGAGTGGGATAGTTCGAATACAGTAAAGCACGTAGAAGTATATCGCGGTACACAGGTTCTCGTAACGTGCCCTTGGTTCACATGAATGCAAGGAGGCAAAGGCTAAAGGTAACAAATTTATGATGGCGACATTGGAAGACGCTATAGGGGGTGTGGTTACTGCTAGACTTTGTAGGGAGAAGACCGGGGAAGTTTTTAAGGTTAGCGTTTTGTATCCTGAGGGAATGTAGACGTATTCAATCCATCTAGAAAGATGTGTTGAGACCAGACAACAGACATACTTCATTGGAGAAGGCCACTAGCGCGGCATGCTGTTGTAAAAGAATCGAGCTCGCCCTTGACAAATGTTCCATTGCTCTATTCGAGATAAAATTTGCCAGACCTGTGACTACAGCAAATCTATCCAGCTTCTATCCTCCAAGAGTAAGGCTTGAAATGGGTGGTAGCCTAGTCCTACAGGGCGATGCAGAAATACTGCCTTGGTACCTGCTGTGCTCGTCTGTCAAGGCGGTATTTCGACTAATAGTAATAGGGTTGAAGCTTAGAATTTTAGAGTGAGAGGGAGCGAGTTGGTTGACAAACGGGGGAGGAGTTTGGGTATTTTACTCTTGGAAGATATATCTGATCTATGACAAATGTGACGTCGAAGTAGTTGGTACCACCTGCGGCCCCTGTTGCTCTGAAATCAGACCTTGTCTTGTGAAGTGTTGCAGGTCGAGGCTCAAAGGCAGTATGACTTTCCGCGCAGTCGAGATCGCTTCCAAGCAGGTCTATTTATATGCCGGAAGATGTGATCTCTTCCGTACCGGCAATGTACGGGGTGATTCCCATAGGTTCCCAAAGTTTCGAAATCAAAGTTTCGGGGCATGATTGACTGATTCACTATCCGGTGAAAATCCAGCTACCTGATAATAGCTTTGTCATCAAATAGAATTATAAACGAAAAAGACTGTGAGTTGTACTGTTTGAAATAGAGTGTTTGATTCCCAGGAGTATTTGAAACGCAAGGGAGACGGGAGATGTCACGTGAAAAGCAATTTTGTCGAAGCTTGGGTACAGGGATCCTGTAAAAATTGGGAAAGACGTCTATAGCCTGTGCATTTACTTGGAGTTCCTAGTACTGCTTTCTTGTTCAGGCTTTCTGATGTAAGGGACTATCGATCCTGGGCATTGTATATTCAAGCATAGAATCAAAACTTTGGCCTAATGCTATCAATAGTGGAGACAAGCGAAGAAGACGGTGTATAAGATTTGAGAAGCTCACAGATGGCAACTGATTTGTGTAAAATCAGAATATTCAGGTATTGTTTGAGTTTTACGATGCGCAACAGTACATAACTCCTGAATATTTTCCTGCAGGCGATTGGTTTTTCACCTAAAGGATAAGGGGGAAAAGGGATCGAGAAACCTGAGCATTTTCTCTGTCTGATGATTTGTTGGATCAAGTAAGGGATGCCATCGTTTGCAAGGACATTTGGGATGCCGGTCTGGATATTGCTGAGCGTCATATGCTACTAATGAAGCTGTAAAATGGATAGGGTTCTAAACCGTCAACATGTTAGGAGATGAAAACAAATTAACCGTACATAGGGCGAGAGCGACATCTTTCGGCTCTCTTTAAGTAACTATGACTCATACTAATGACCAACAGATGGATATGGCTGTCCTGAATGATCTTCCATAGAGGTATACAATTTTTTAGTGTTGGTCAAAACGCTCTTTGATCCAAAGATAACACATTAATTCAAGTAATGATCTATTTTACGATCAGTCTGAGCCAAGACGTTTTTCTACGCTGACATGAATTAGCCTAGATAACAGTGGAAACTCCGCCACCCGGTGCTGGGTAAAAGATATCAACAAAAGATGACCACATCCATTTGTGCTTTCCAACTTTAGAAGTTAAGGCAACCAATCAGATATTTACTTGGGGAAAAAAGACCCCAGAGCGAATAAAGCTGAATAGATACGAATGATGAACAAGGTCGATAAATTTGGTTTCATCGTGTCTTCAAACACTTGCGTTATCGAGCCTGGATGCTAGTATGGTGAAAATCGACAAAAACCTATTCTTGGACTATGTTGAGATTTCCTGGCTTAAGTACGGAAAGGAATGGGACGGGGAAAGAAAAGAAAAGGGCACACCTCCGGGTATTCAAGTGATTTTTTTTGTTCCCTTCTGGTTTGCCTTCGGGTTGTGCCGAAGGCTTTATTTGAGCTTTCCCTGGAGCGAGTCTAGGGAAAGCAATCCCTTTGTGGAAAGTTAAAGTACAGAAGGGATATGTGTCATCGCTGGACGTGAGTCACAGTTCATTACGCATATGCCACGTCAGAAATTCATACGCATTCATGAATTGTCACGGGAAATAAACAAACGACATTCAAAGCAGCATCACACGGTAAGGCAATTCATATTCCAAGAGAACGCAAATGATTGTTGCACTGATTACAACTGCGCCCCATGAACACTCGAGTGAGTGGAAGTTGTTCATATTATATCGAAGCAACGATGGAGTGTTGTTTTGCACTTCCATGTGATACAAGACTTTCCATGTACTCATTGAGCAAAGCGGGCACGTCATTTTGCAAACTCAAGAGTTCGATCCAGCCGTTATCTTCCTCGGAAGATCCTTTCCATTTCACTAGAAACTCTACGGCACCCTGCCGACGACGAATGTCTTCAAAATGATCGATAGTTACCAGTTCTTTACTCTGATAGGCCAAGTGATTTGTCAGTTCCTCGGTTACTTCGAAGTCTTTGTTCCGAAAAAATGTGATCCTTCGTCCATGGCATTCTGCTACTGCACCACTCAGCAAATCTTTCACGACGAAAACGTACTGCAATTAACATTTCACAAACCTTTGAAGGGCCCAATCCACTTCAATGATGGCTTCTCCCCGCGTTTCCTTTGCAGTTCTCCGCGCAAATTGAAATCACCAGTACTGACGTTGATCGGGCGGACATTCGTCTTCCTGTTGTGAGAATCAATAGCCGACTGACGTTTCCGACTCAATGTTACCGCAACGTCTTTGTGCATCTTTGCCAACGCGTCTTGCAGTCTCTTGACATTTAGAATCTGCCTGGCCCGGACATTTTTGATGTCGAACACCTTCGTCGTCTTGCATCTATTTTTTGATACTGCAAAGTGGACTGTCTTGACGCAAACCAGTGAAAGCTGTAAGCGGTCACCCGCCACCAAGACCGTCCAAAACCGAGTTGTTTAGTTATCGACTGAACGATGGGAAGGACGCTGCGCCAACACTTTTGGGGCAGCTGGAACTCTAAAAGTAGGGCTCTAGTAGCTCGTAACATCTTACGGCTGACAACCTCAACTGCACCATTAGACCACCGGCAGTATGCCGATGTAAAGTCATGAGAGGATCGAAGTGACTCTTCTAGGGATTTCACGAGCTAATTCTTGAAGTGGCTTCCTCGGTCAGATACACATTGAATAACCACACCAAAATCGGTAAACAAACTTGTCACAGAGTCTGCAACTACTTCTGCTAAAGTTTCCTTAGTCTGAGTTAACCAAACATAGCCAATATGGTCGTCTTTCAATATAAGCACGTAGCAGAAATCTTAATCTCCTTTTGACAGCTAACAAAAGTCAAAGTGCAGCAACTCGTTGGGTTTTCTGAATGCAACGTTTGTCCTAGAGGACGTGGAATAAACTATCCTGTTTCGGTACAGGGGCAGTGTAGGCATGAGCGGAAAAAAAGACACTCTCTCTTCTTTCATTCCCGTCCAGCTGAAATAGGGTTCAACTGTTGCCCGAGTGGTGCGCTAGATTCTGTGACCCCAATTCCACAATGTGCGGCTATTAGCACCCCAAGTTGCATTAGTTGCGACTTCTCATGGTCCATAGTGCGCCTATTTCATTTCGTATTTCATCTGCAGTGTTTCGAAATGATGCAGGGGGTTTTTAATTGGTATCTCGCTGAGCCTTCATAGTTTTTCGCAGGTTTGGCCAATATAGCCTTTCATCTAGGCTTACAGTGATTGGAGCGAAAAGGAGGGACTTCAAAGAGCGAAAATGCTTTGAATTGAGTACATTGTTGGGTTTGACAGCCAAACGAGTGAGCATATCGGCCCACACATTTCGTTCGCCTGGAAGATGCTCCACGACATAGCGAAAAACGCTGAGCTTAATAGCCCATCTTGTTAACTTGCTCGCTGTGTGTCTAGCAATTCTGGGGTTACGGCTATATTAATCGTATAGGTACACGAGATTAGCGTAATCTGTGATGATTGAGACCTCGCGGCCAAAACCAAGTAGTCGAGGCGACACATCGCTTCAACGATTGCGAAACCTTTTTTTTCTGGTACACTCCACTTCTCGGATGAACCTTTGAATGCTCCCGAGAGGAAACAAAGGGGAATGGTCTTGATCCTCGATGTCCTTGCTTCTTTTAGAGGTAAGCACTTGAGTGAGAATTGCCGCCCAATGAGTGTCTGAGGCATCGGTAAAAAGGCAAAGGATGTGCTCAAGTTTCGGATATGCCAACTTGACAGAAGTAGCGAGTTGTTCCTTGATGGTGTCGAAAGTAACATCGTGTACGGCACCTCACGAGCTGGCTATGGAGATTCTTTGTACTGGATGTTTCGTCCGTTTGCCAGCTTTTGCATAGGCAGTTTCAATGAGAGAATGAAGAGGTGAAATGAACGAAGAATATGCAGGAATAGAGTTTCGCATCCATTTTGACGCACATAAAAATTGCTGTAGTTCTGCGGCTGTTGATGGTTTCTTCATTTATAGGATGTAATCAAGCAAATGTGGGCTATACTGTACACCTTCGAGTGAGATAATGCGTCCACAAAAATGAACTTCTTTGGCGAAGAGGTTGGATTTCTTTGCATGATTCTTGATTCCAATTTCTTTGCAGACTTGAAAGAAACACCAGAGGTTAACTAGAAGTTCATATTCGTCACGAGCATAGAATAGAAAATCAATTAGCCACTGTAACATCGTTGCGACGCGGCCATCATACTTGCCTTGTAGTGCTGCTTGAAAATGATTACGGGAATCACTTCCGCCCTGTAGAAAACGTCGCGAAGAGTAAACACTGATGAGGGTCTGGATGGATATAAATTCTTGCGATTCCTTGGAGAGGGGTATTTTTCAATACCCGTGAGCAAGATCGATGTTAGCAAAACAATTGCTGCCCTAGATATCCTGAAAATTTGACTCCAAAAGAGGCATGGCAGACTGTATTGGAACAGTTCCGGCGTTTGGACCACGAACGTCTACCGTGAAACGAAGCTTGGTGGATCCTGTTCTTGGGACAGCCAGTGCTGGGATTGCCCATCTCGCAGCAGGATTCTTGTAGATAGCCCCTAGCGCTTCGAGTTCGTGAATTGTTTGGATGATGAATCTCGTTGCTGCGGTGCATATCTTCTTTGGAGAGATCGGTATGGTCTGATGTTAGGGACCGGAGTGATGACAAGAGGAGGTACCTTGGCATGTGGGTCTGGGCCAAGCTTGATACGGAAATTACCTCGATATCCATTCAGCAAGGAAGGTAGTTCTTCGGACCCGTGTTTGGATATGCCCTGTCGTTCTGCATTCCGAACAATGATTTTGAATGAATTCCTAATTGAGTCCTCTGAGTCCTTGCCTATTCCAGCGGCAATACTTTCCGAATGTTAATTGTATCTTCGTCTACCGCCTGATAGGAAAGTCCTTTGTAATGCGTTCTGACCGTCTTCAGTGTCGCTATATCAATATCGGCAGGTTTTTGTTGTGAACGTGAGACCGGACTCTCTCGAGATGGTCATCTAAATTGAAACCAGTGGCGTTCAGTAGTGGTATACCCATATTGACAACTTAAAAATCGACACCACGAAGAAAGTATGTTGGATCCAGGTAATGATGAAGTGACTGAGCGTAAAATAGACTTTGAGGCTTAGAAATCAATGTCCGCTGCGACAGCTCCTTCCAAACTTGATTGGTTTCTCAAATAACTTCACGTCACTGGAAAGAGATGGAATTTGATTCATAATGTTTTAAAAAGGGAATGGGGCATTGCGCTACAGTCTGCACCGTAGCCTCCTAGTGTGATAGCTTCTACCTTGTTTTCGAATGAGATCTGATAACGACCCGCTTGTCTGTTGTTTTCTGATTGCTTTGAAACAGTGACAGGTTTTGCAGCCTTATTTGACTTGTAGTACTCGTCAAGCAGCTTCTGTCGCTCGTCTGGAGACGTCAGGGGCAAGCTTTGACAGGATGCATTTCCTTGCATTCAGGGTTAGGATAAGAATTGAGCCAAGGTTTCGCGAACAAACCTTTCCCCACTGCTTTTGAGGTGTTTCTCTTCTTCAGAGGGTTCTCAGATTCCTTAGAAGACGGTTCGTTCCGTTTTGGTTTGGTTGAACGTTTATTTATGCGATTGCGCTCGGCACGATTCCGTTTTCCTTGTTGTTTAAATCTTGAGCGTGCAAGTTCTTTCTGTGCTACCTCAACTGCCAATGCCGACGCTTCTCTTTGGAACCGCTAAATGTCTCCCTCTCTGCTGCGCTCCATAATTCGCGCTTCATCTTGATACGTTTTTGAAGTAGAGGTGGCTCGAGCTTGGCTTCCATCTTGTTCATTAGAAACTTTGCTTTGTGAACGTCTGATAGGATTTCGGAAGCATTACTGTGATCCAGAGCCTTGATGACATCAACGACAAATATAAGTACGCTCCTGTTGGATTCTCTTTGCAGGGGTTGAATCGACATTCGATAAAGCAGATTGAATCCTTTCGGAAAAGACGCGAGAAGCTTCTGCTAGAGACGCGTCGAACCACTGCTTAACCTTTTCCGAAGTTGCCAGCTCCAAGGTGTTTGCGCCTTCAATCTCCCCCATTATGCACAACGCTTGGAGGGTGCTTCCATCCATAAAATCTCGGATAGTAGCAAGTGGAATATTTTCGGATTCATTGCGCGAACGATTAACATCTTCCACTTTCTCCTGGTAATCTTCCACTTTCTCCTGGTAGGGGACGTACTCTGTCTCAAATTTTATGAGAGCTGGCTGAGTCAAGACAGACAACCTTCGGGGCTTGATGAATGCATTAAGGCCGTAGTTCGAATCCATGATGGCCCAATCACACAGCAGTCATTTCGTGGTATCGAAACAAAAAAGTGCTCTTTAATAACACAAAGTGCTTTGTTGGGATTTTCTGGCTTAGAAACGGAATGGAATGGGACAGGGAAAGAAAAGAAAAGGGCACACCTCCGGGTATTCAAGTGATTCTTTTTTTTGTTCCCTTCTGGTTCTGCCTTCGGGTTGTGCCGAAGGCTTTATTTGAGCTTTCCCTGGAGCGAGTCTAGGGAAAGCAATCCCTTTGTGGAAAGTTAAAGTACAGAAGGGATATGTGTCATCGCTGGACGTGAGTCACAGTTCATTACGCATATGCCACGTCAGAAATTCATACGCATTCATGAATTGTCACGGGAAATAAACAAACAGAAATTCAAAGCAGCATCACACGGTAAGGCAATTAATATTCCAAGAGAACGCAAATGGTCGTTGCACAGATTACAACAGACTACAAAAAGTTTTTAAAGAGCCGTGTTGAAATGGTATATAGAACATGTACAGGAGTGGCCGGACTTGAAAACAATATCATAAATTTTGCAGCGTCTAGAGCTCAAAAGCCCTTTAGGCTCACCAATTTGCACGTTCCAAGTTTCTATTTTTCCAAAATTCCTGTTCGCAATACAATTGAAACTAGAATTGACATTGATTTTGTTTTTGGTATGTGGAATGTCAAAAGAATGACTGCACTGTAGCTTCTGGCAAGAGTTTAGGAGAGTTTTACGTGCTTCATACTACTTATGTGATGCATTCTATGTCCTCAAATTTTCTGAAGGCATGGGCTAAGAACTTTGCATAGTTCATACTCAGTCAATCTTTTCTATGTTAAAGAAGAACCTGTATGTGGTCCTCATTTCCCTCCTTCAAATGTAAATAAATAAGCTGGCTAATGTTCTGAATATCTGAAAGAAACATCTAACTGTGATTATAGAACATGTGAAAATTGCGTGATAGGAAAAGAACCTCGCCCTGTAACCCTTAAGCAAAATCTCAGGAATAAGAGCAAAACAATTGATAGGCGTGATCCATTAGGACATCTGAGGCCCATTTGATGTGCATTCAGTAGTTGGCGCTGGATGGTATGTGACTTTTATCAATGGAAAACTAAATTAAAGTGTCTAGTACAAAATATGTAAAGCTGAAACGGTCTTTTTTGATGAAACATTTCCGCACCATGATCAACCATGGGCAAAACCCGCTCAGCGAGTGCAATTACATAAATCTGATCCTATCGGATCATAATCTTCCTGTGAGTTCTATTCTTTCCTATAGTCACAAAGGAATATTCAACAAACGACTGCTGCATGCGCACCTGAATAAAACGGTGTGTGGAAACTGCTCAATCGTACCCTCTTTTCTTTTTTTCATTTATATTTTCATTAGCTATTAATTTCACTTTTTATTGTAAATTTTTTTGCCTTTTCCTTTTGTGTAATCTTCTTCCCCCCTAAATGTCTTCTTCCCCGATTAAAATTTCTACATATAATTTTCGCTGCAAATCCCCTTTGTAATGCGGTTTTCACTAAATCTCACTACAGGGGTAGTTTCAGCCTTTTTTGATTCTGTGGGTCTGTCTATCTGAACCGGAGTTATATAAAAACGGCGGCGCCACCTAAAATTTATCCTCGGCGCTTTAACAACAAAGAACTGAAAATTAACGCCCGGCCTTGGCAGACATCATGCACAGACTATCTTTTCTCCCCATTGCCACAACCTCTTAACCTCACCTTATCGCTGTATCTCCTATAATTCCGTCTAGCACAACAGGCGTCGAGGAATACCTCCGTCATCACACCAGGCAACCTTTGACGAGCTCGATGCTTGGCACTTGGTGGAGATCGAAGCACAGGGATCGGCAGGAGGAGACTCTGGGGATGCAGATGTGAAGGAAATGGATTGCTTCGAGGATTAGGTGGTCCTCGAACCGGTCTACTGGGTGGAAAAAGAGAGGACGGAGAACGAGTCCCGAGGGGATCAAGAAGAAGAGGAGACTGGTGAGAAAAAGAGAAAATTGAGGAGTCCACAGATGAAAAAAGGGACATCAAACAGTGTCAAATGAATGGGAAAGAATTGATCTGGCTGAAACAAGTAGTTCCGGCCGTGGAACCGGTTGGAGGAGATTTAGATGAGTTTTATTCTTTGAAAAGAAAGACAATTGTGGGCCATCCACAGGTATATGAGCTGAGTACATGGATAATTGTGATGTCTTAGTGGACGTGCTAGGTTCTGACCCAGAGGATGAATATTTGAGGAGTAGATTCATTCAGTTTCTCTCAAGTATCTTTCTCATACCCTTTGCGCCCACATGAATTATTTTCCTACTTTTAATGTTACTTCTAGTAGTTATATCGAGATTTCTGTTTGAGAATAAAGTCTATATAATCTAAGTAAATTGCTTCGTTCATGAGTTGGAGTGCAAGTTGGGTGAAAAATTCAAGTCCAGTCCGAAATATTTCTGAAGTTGATGAATCAACTTCAGACCCAAGAACCATTTGTATTATGCCAGCTACAGAGAATAGGTGGTAGAACATGCCCCTTTAGAGTTGGTTAATAGAGCAGTCACTCATCTTTCACTCTCACTACTCTCTATAGCCTGCAAACGTCTACTGTAGCACTTCAGTCGCTATCTACGACACTCATATCGGATATGTACCGGTTATCTTTTCACTTGACGCCATTATTACCCTGTCAGCTTCCATGGCTGTATAGAACTCTCCATCCTACTTGAATGTTCAATGAGGGGAACTACTCGAAATGGTAGTTGACACCGTCAACTCTAAAGCATTTTCTAAATACATAAAGGGCTGCTTGGGAGTCTTCGGGGGGGGGGCCAAAGGGAGTTTAGAAGTAGTCAGAGCGAAGCGAAATGCATATAAATTTCTTCGGACACTCTCGCAGACCTATGGGTCATAAACTTGCAATCCGTGAACACGTCGGACGCAATAGTTATACTCAGCGCTCGTGTTCCGTCGCTGTAATCCTTTTGAAATTAGGAACCTTTGATCAGATGAAGTGTGGGTCGGCCAAGAAACGGTACAATTTCCGTGCAGATTCTTAAGCCTTAGCTGCAGAACTCTGGTGAGGGCAGTTTCTGAGGTAGTGTTCGGACCGCGTAGTCAGTGCCAAATATGTACCCTTAGTGCAGGCAGCCGTGATGCAGAAGGATAAAAGGCCCAGATGAGTTGCGTCACCCACTTTCGAGGAGGTTTGTAAATTCTGGCGTCATTTTTTGGAGCAAAGGAGAAAATACGATGAATCGTGGCTGGTTTACTGCGAATTGAATATCAGTTAGAGGCCGACAGACTTTCCTATCGTGGAATATCATAGCATCTTACAGAGACTAAACAATTCAGATACCAATGTAAATGTGTGCAGAAAGTAGCTGTTTGCCAGGTCAACAGACTGGCGGCGTCATGGGCGACCATTATCGCGACATGTCGTTGCAAAAGAATTTATTTCACCTTGCCGTACTGGGTTGTATAGCGACGATTCCTACAATACCTCTGACGAAAGTACTTTACTTGCTCCCACTGAGGGTGATTTGAACTGATATACCATGCAAAGACACGTATAGGCGATATATGTCACTAGTAAACCCACCAGTGCTATTCTGAAGCCTAAAACCAGTCTAAAACACAATTACATAAAAGAATATTCTTCAAACTGCTTCCTACCCACTTTGGTTGCTGGCTATAAAGGATAATGACTTATTTTTCAACTTTTTAGGGTTTAACTTTATTAACGTAGACAGATGGGGATAGAATTATGTGAGTACAACGGAGTTGAGAAGAAACTGTGAAAAGAATGTGATATGGACAGTCGGAAGCCATTTTTTTGGACCAAGCGCACGCCGCAGTGTTTTGTCCATGTGGTGGGATGTCAATTTTCCGAAGTATCTTTAGTTCTGAGAGCTGAGTGCCTGTAATCATTAGTGAAACGCAAATGCGTCAGGGTCTACGCTCGAAGCGTAAATATGTTCACTAAAAAAGTCGAGACTGGTATTTGTGGCGATTTGGTCTTGTTAACAATATATATTTGAGGCTTTCGATGTGTTGGAAGATGCCAAAGGATTGAAGCAAAGAACATTTCAGTTTGAAAAAACAATATGATGCAGAATGTATCGTATATGAGGGCCATTTCTACACTTCTTCTCTTGCCCTAATGAAATGCTTTATGCGGTGGAGCTCGCTTGAGGTAAACTCCTTATTTGTGAACTACTGGAGTGCAGTTCAAAATTTTCTTACGCAATATGAAATATTATGCAGCACAAAGAGAAAGAGATAATATAAAGGGCAGCACCAAAAGTGCTGCAACATCTGGAGTAAAGCAAAAAATGGTTTCGATATATACTGTAATAGATTCTTTGTAACTGTTGCATGTGGTCTTTTGCATTAATCAGGATTAATAAATATTTAAAATCGACTTCCAGGAGCCAAACCCATGAAGTAGGCATTACCTCATAATTGTGTTCATGAAAAACACTTTAGAAGCTCAGTATTCAAGAATTGAGCAGTTCCAATACCAAGAAGTCGTTAAACTCGTATCTTATCTTTATTTTGATTGTGTGGGCAAAGATTTATTTCAATGAACACTTTAGAAGATTTGAGAAAACATGAAGCCCAGATTTCTGAAGTTTTGAATACTAACTTCAGTAGATTTCTCAAGACCAACTAAAAAGATAAAAACTTCATGATATATTCGAACAGACAAGCAGCGAGCACACAAACTTGCCGCAACAGCACTTTTACGTCTGGTGAGGGGAATGAAGCCCTAGAGCGTCGATTCACTTCTGCTTGGAATCTTGAAAAGATGATAAATAGATATATCAACCAGCTTCTCAATACAGAGGTCTTAAATTGCCTTGTAGGATGAACATTAAAAGTCAAATTGCGGCGTCTCATAGCAAACTGGAATGCGAAAAAGTTTGAATCGAAAAAAGTTCCTCAAGTCACAGTTCTAGAAAAGCTCCCTTGCATATGTAATATATACAGCTTTGTGATTGATCTGCGCTGAAAAAATTGAACCGAACAATAACCACATTGATTTGCAGATTCGAAGTAAGGAACCAGTAGAAAAGGGTAATAGGTCAGTTTACTAACCGGGATATCAAGGATACAATTGACTTTATCATCGGTGATTTACTGGTGCTTCTTGTTTAGATCTTTGCACTTTAGAGACACAGAAGCATTTATATATACTTAATCATCAGAATTGTTTTTCTTCCTTTTCCGACCCAGACTACTTCTGGGATTGATAATTTCGATAATAATCAGATTCTATTTTCTTCAAGATGCCGCGACAGGCATGATATCATCTTTATCCACTATTTGCTGTGCATTTCATGGTTGCATCAGGGAAAATCGGGAATATCTACTTGATCCCTGTTGCGCCTATATCCAATTCTAATAACCTCACCTTGAGGGCCGCCAAGACGCTAATGTCCTCTCGGTAAGACGAAGGCATTTTTCTCCCGGAAAACCTCTCGCAATTTTTCGATGCCTTAAGATTCCTTTCGTCCTACATAATCGCTCCGAACGTGGCCGCAATGTCCTCGAATCCAAGATTTTTGTCGTTACTAACGAATATTTCCGCGCACACTCGCGATAAACGAACGTTACCTGATACAATATTATCTCTCTTCCTCTTCTTCCTCGGAGAAGTAGCTGGTAAGTCTAATTCTCGTTTTATTCGCCTTTCCGACCTCCAAGAGACTTCTATCATCACTATCTATGGTTTGGATAGTCATAAAGGGATGAGGCCTAATAATGACAACTTTTGGGTGCAGATTAAAACTAGGACCAGTAAGACGTAATTGTACTCGAAATTTGGCGGGCACAGTCTTAGAGGGCAATGAATGGGTCCTGGAGAGTTTGAAGTAAAGAGCGGGAGAGGAAGATGTTTCGGAGGCATGAGTGAAGAAATGACAATCACGAAGGGTGATATGGTATGGTGAAGTCTTGAAATGGATTTTTGAATACATTTTACGAATTTCACAACACTTTTGAATCTTTACATTTTACCATCTGTCAAATCGTTGGGTTATATTTTGCAGTTTCTATATTTTCATTTGTGCGAAATAATTTTCAAACTAAAAATGCATCCCATTTGCCTTCGGCACACATTCACAATCACAGAGCTTACAGTACTATTTCTATAACATTATTCGAGCTATTCTCAGCATTAAACAGCATTATATGAGCTATACTGAGGATTCTGCAACATTTTAAATGTTACAATTTGACTGTACGGTTGTCAGTCCTTCGCAAAGAACAGGTGATATGCCGCTCGATCATGATCTTATTGGTCCGATTTTTTAACTGATTTCCGGTTACCCAACGCCACGCAAGCAAATACTTCTGGTGGTACAATTCAGGAGCTCACAATTCGAATGCTACCACATTACTCGGCTTATACTCAGGAATTAGCAACACTTCTGAGTTTTAGTCAGGATTAATCAAACATTTTTGAGATACAATTTGATTTAGGGGATAGCCGAACCGAACTTTTCAAAAATTAAAGAACCAAACCATTCCCATTTGAAATTACCGTAGTTAAACGCCCAAAAAAATCCAACTGAAATGCCCCTCGGTTTCGTTGATTTTATCCGTTCTGATTTTTTAAAACGAAGTCATATAAATCGTTGCTACCCAAGCATACCTTAGCACATCCATTGGTTGCCACCACACGTATGTGTTCAGTACATATTTTGCAAATTACCAAGCCTATAGTCAGAAATTGGCAACAATTGTGAGCTTTCGCAACAGTCTTTCAGCTAGCTATACTTTGAACTTCCCATGCCCAAACACCCAAAAAGTCACCCGCCGCTCAATTGCCATCATTTCATTGGCTCTCATTTGTTATTCAAAAAAAATAAATGCATCACACCCGCCATGAGCGCACATCTATCCTCCTGCAGCGTACAGGCCACATGATTCCACTCATCGTGAGACATTCTCTTCGCAAGCAAGATTGCTTTAGCAAAAGAGAAAAGAAATAAAAATGATTTGTTATCTTCTACGACAGGAATGTTATGCAGCTAGCTGCAGAACATTCCCTGCCATTGTGTCGAGTTGTTGGTTTAAGGGTCATTCGTGAGACCGAGGACAAGTATGTGATGACACTGATGCTGGGGCATGTTTTTACCACTATTACGCCCTGATGGAAGAGCAATTTCGCTTAAAGTCATACTGAGTCGAGATTTCTCCGATGAATCTGCTTGAAGCCACTTGGAATCGCTCTGTCAAGAGATGCGCCTAGTAGAGAGGTAATTTATGGCGGGGATGACAGAAAGACGTACACTGCAAAATAAAAAGTACTGAAACATGGAACATGGCAGGATATCTGAGGGCCGGACATGAAAATGAGTGATTTTCACAGAGATTACGCCTTGCCAAAGGCCTTCAGTGTCATGGAGGTGCCATGTTGTTCAAAATAGGAAGGAGTACAACAAAAAGGAGTAGAATGCGAAAAGGACCAAATTAATCTCCAGATAACTCAAAGAGTTTCAAATTTGTGCTGAGTAATAGCGAGAGGTGTTACATTTACGTTCTTTCAATTGCAAATCATACACATCGAACTTATAGTCACTCTTTAAATTTTTTAAAGTTAATTTATTTCCTGCACATGTCGTTATCCAAAGCACATAAGGCCTTATAATTGGCCTCGCACAGGCTGTTTGAGCGAAATTGCAGTGAAACAATAAAAGAATACTGTCTTCTCAAGACCTTAAGGGTGGCGAAAAATCCTTATTCTTTCAAAAGTCGTGATGCTTACTATTTTGCGCTTTAAAAATGCCTTCAGAGCTTTTTGAAAATAGGACAATATGTGAAAGTAGGCCTCGGACTAGCTCCGTGTCTTTCCCGAAGAGTCTGGGGTGAATATCACTTTCCTCAGTCCACCTTAAATATCTCGAGGGCCATATTTTCATTCTTTCATATTTTTTCCCATGGTATTTTTTCCCTTGGAGCTATACATAATAATAGTTCATTCTGCTCTAAGATGTATTTCTTAAATAGCTCTGTGTTTTGCCGAAACATTCTTTTTCTTTGGTAAAACGTTCTATTTAGCCAATTGCACGACGCTCACAGTCGATAGCTAGGATATCACAGAGTTGATTATTGGGGAGAAAACTTTCTACTGAATGTAAAAAATAAAAAACAGAAAAATTCAGTAGAGTAGCGCTGTGCCTACCGTCTCCGCTTCCGACAAATGGTATCGATAGTTGTCACGAAAGTGCATCAAGTATCAGGTGAGGCACTACAGTATAATAATAGGTCGAAAGTAATTAAATTTCTTGGTAATTGCACAGTTAGATTCGGGAGAAGTGCGTTTGATTTACCGCGAATGACATATATGATAAAACACAAATAATTAATGTTCCAAGGGTTACCACAGCTAGCTTAGGTGGTTCCTTTTTACATTTTTTTATCTTAGGAAATCCCAAAAATAAGATAAGTACTCAATTCAGGACTTTAAGTATTTTTGTCGTAAACTTGACTAACGGTGTCCAATTGCTGCACTGGCAGCAATGGTTTTTTGAGCCCGCATTAAAGATTTTCTAAACATCAAAAAGCAAATAAAGTTGTTATTGACGGTTTTACAAACTCTTTCTCTCAGAAATTTGAAGGAATATTAACTCGGGACTTTTTACCTCTCGACACATAATTTTAAGCTAAAAAGGCACAAAAGATTCAAAAAGCCAATAATTCAATTATTCGATTTTTCAGGACCCTTACTTCACTATTGTTATCATTAGCAGTATTCGATTATCTGTTTTAATCTAAAACATACTTGATTGTTAAAAAACTAAGGGGAGGTTAAAGAAGTTCTCGTTAATATATTTTACGAAAAAACGATTTCAATGAGCTCGCAGAAGTGCCATAGTTACTAAATAACTTAAACCCGTATTTATTAAAAGGTTTTGGTGATCCTCTGAAATCATTTTCTAGATACTGCTTGTTGGGTAGTGAGTGTTTAAAAATACTTTCCGTCAGATCACAATGTGTCGCATCAGGAAGGGAGTATCCATTCTCTACTAAACAGACCATGAAGTTATCATGCCTTACAATATAAAACAAACGGAAGCACTTTTTCTTCATCATCCGCAACACTCTTCACCTTAAATGTCGCTTGATTTACTACCAGTCTAAATATTAAAATTTGAAACGAGAACGAGTTCTTCTTTTGGGTACAAAGAGGTGTTTACTCAGTAAACAGGCGCTTGAATAATTTTCCGGATCAGCAGGGGATACAACACAAAGCCAAAGTTAAATTGAAAAGCCTATGAAAATTTTTCAATACAATTTTATAATCGAGGCACTTATTTAATTTCTCAATGCTTTCTACGTCAGATCTGGGAAAGACAGAAAAGTTCACTTGTGATACAAGGCAATCGTGTAAATTTCTATCCCCAAATTCAGAAGAGTAATGACTATCCTTTCTTTAACCCAGAATACCACTTTTCAGTAATTTGATGAGGTTTCGAATTCAGAAACACATCCAAATGGTTATACACACTTTTGCTTTGATGATTCCATTCGGTTCAATAATGGGCAGCAAATGTGTGGAGTTGGTATCTTCAGCTAGTAAAATCATTATGCAATATATTTCCCTTTAACCTAAACCATTTATTTGTTACTAAAAGAAATAAAAATTTGAAAAAATCATAATTTGCAGTTTACAAGGTGTTCCATTTAGAGGATATGAGAAGTCCCACTAGTGCCTCCATAGCGTTTTCGATGCTCCTGGATCCGAAGAACCCTATTCCTTGCTTGAATTGCTCTCGAAATGGTCGTTTGAAACTAGAATATAGACAATTTATTTTCAATTCATTATTTTGGTGTTTTGTATAATGAGTCATACCTTTACACACTTTTATGATAATGAAGGCTTGTTTCAAAACTGTCATCCAGCAGAAGTACGGCTAAAAGCAAAAAAATTGTCAACTTTCCTCGTTTTCCAGAGTTTACTGAACGCGGCGTAGAATATATCGGATAAGGTAAAGCACCATGTGCTTGACTAAAGCTAATAGATTATTCATGTCTATTTTTAAATAGGATATAAATCCTCTTGGGTCAATAAGTGGGATAGAAAACACTTTGAACTGTAGTTTGTGAGTAAGTCATGGAAAATTAGTATATAGACGGAAACACATGTGGTTTGGTTCACATCGATGAATGTGTCAATTTTCATGAGTAAACAAACATAATAGAGACCTATGAAGGTTTCTCGAAGGCATTTTATGGGCGATATAAGGCTTTATCATAGTCTCAAATGTTTAAGGGAGATAGGGAAACGGATAGGCTGCGCTAGATGAGATCTCTAGCGCCGTGTGCCGCAGTAAGAGGACCTTCATCGCTGAGAAATGTACTTAATGTTGAAAAAGTGATAGAATGCATGCGATCCCATGGTTTTTAGTTGCCACCTGGACATGTGCACACTTGTAGCATGAAAATGCGAGTTGCACACTTCTTCTGTGTGCACACCTATGACACGTGTAAAATGGGCCAAACCGAAAGTTGCCTGGGACGAAAGGCCATTTTCGGACAACTCAAAATCACGGCGCATTTTGCCATTCTTCAAAGCACTTGGTATTCTGCCCTCTGATTGGCTGCTAGATACGACTCCATAGCACTCATATCGCTACAAGTGGTGATATCTGAGCTGATCATTGTGGAGCATTCTGATACTTGGCATGTTATGGCTGGTTGATGGTTTGTCTCTCTTCTAGGCTCAAAATACTGTACACAGGGTGGCATTCGTGTACTGTCTCCTATGTGGCATACGTGTACTGTCTCCTCTTTGTCGTACATGTACATTATTATAGGTGTCGTACCTGTACCGTACAAGTAAACAGTGGTTTCTATATTTATCGTATAGCTGCCTGGACTGGCTGCATACAGCTTACACTATACTCATTATACTGGCTGCATATAAATCACTCTTGCACAAGTATGCAGCCGAAGTATGTTGATGCAGTCACGCTGCTTCTACAGTATTGCACGTATGGCACGTAAGGCTTAATTCACGTTGAACGGCCTGCATGAGATTTACGTACTGTTACGTAGCAAAGTGAGACAAGCCCGCCGAAAATTGTTTTCTACTCTCATGATATATTGAGTTCCCGCCTTCGGGCTTTGTTACAGGGCGAGAGATTACAGTTGCATAGGCGGGGTACGTAAGGCGTAATTCACGGGTTGACTGTTTTATTATATGTTTACGTAACAGAACGTGCATGGCTAGCATGAACGTAATGTTACTCCCGTTTTGAATATTGGTAATTATGAATTTCCCGCGCATGCAAATGAGGGATTCTGAGGCATCTTGGCTTGGGTAGGCTATAGGATCAACAAAGATAGTACTGAAAATGTAGATTTTGCTACTTTCATTTTGCTTTCGCAAAGCCGAAGTGAGTACCGGCAAACAGTATATAGTTGTAGTCTAATAGCTCATCCAAGTAAAGAAGAGGTACGGACTTGCCTTTGATTTCAGCACCAACCTCACCGTTGCCGTCCTATCTCTTTTCTGTTTCCTTTCTCCACCTGCACTCCTTCCCTACATTCCTTTTCATTCTTTCTCCTCATCCCTCACCATCCCCTGTTTCTTCTATCAGGTTATGGGCCCAGTTGACGTTGCCGCTGTGGTCGCGGGTTCGAACCCCGCTGGGTGCACTGAGTTGGATATTTGTTATGAGCGTTACTCTAATGCTCTGTGTAAGCCCTGAACCCCTCGACAAGCACCTTGTGTTAGTGCCTCTGAGCAAGGGGGGTGCTGGTATATATATGTTGTGGTCCGCTCAGGGGCACAAGAGAGCCAGCGCATGTGGCTCAGTGGTTAACGTTTTTCAACAGGTTATGGGCCCAGCCCACGCTACCGCTCTTTCCGCTTGATCCGTCCCTCAACCGTTGACGTTGACGTTGAGGTAATTGCTTTCTCTGTGTTGTTGGTGCTGTTTGTGTTGTCACTTGTTGCTTCTTGGTTATTGTTGTTTGGTTCTTGTCGTTTTTGGGACCCATTTGGTGATTGTCAAGCACTCTGTGTGTGGATCCTGAGTTTTTTGTGGTTATCATTGTTGTTGTTGGAATCTTTTGTTTGTTGAGAACCATTTAAGGCTTTAAGCACTCTGTGTGTGGATCCTGAGTGTTTTTGTGGTTATCATTGTGTGTTGTTGGAATCTTTTGTTTTGAGAACCAATTTAAGGCTGTCAAGCACTCTTGTGTGGATCCTGAGTGTTTTTGTGGTTATTATTGTGTTAGACTAGAGCATTCATTGCTTGTGCTCTACTGCTGTTGAGACCTATTTTGTGTTGTCAAGCACTCTGTGTGAGGATCCTGAGTGCTTTGTGGTGTCATTGCTCTGGTCATTGTTTGTTGGTTTGGTTTTCTGTCTCTTTTGTGGTGGTCGTGGTCATTCGCAATTGTCAGCTCGAGTTTATTGTTTGGAAATATTGGCCTTGTTGTTTGAGGAGGAATCTAGGCCTGGTTGTTGATACCCCTTGCACTCTTGGAAAGCCTTCACGGCAACGGAAAAGAAGAAGACAGAGTGCCGGGGGTCCGCCCAAGTTTGTCCGATTCTTTGCCGAATCGTGGTCTGGCAATCGGTTTTGTGATCCTCTCACCGGCTGTACTCTTTTGAGAACAGTGCCTTTGTGTAACGCGAGTTGGACGGACCGTACCATACAAACCCACGCGGTTGATAACGCGAGTTATCAGAAGTCGTAAGACTGAACCCGATTCCCGGTGGGAATCACGGTGTACCAGCCGAGTCGGTCCGTTGCAGTGGCCCTTTTGCGCGCCGGCGGGACAGAGACGCTCCTCGCTTGAACGATCGATACGTACGCGAAACACCATCGCCCGTGGTCGGAGAGGGAACGACTGTCTTCTAATTCCTTACTCTGGTAGCATACCGGGTACTAGTGTTCTGCACTTGTATTTTGGTACCTGCTGGCTATACTTCTGTTGAGGTATAGATACGTGCTGTGCACGGAAGGACGAGGCTCATTGGTGACCTTGAGTGCTTTCACACGAGTACGACGGAAGTCAAGCAACACAGTCCGGAAGGAAACGCGCCTGAGTTAGTACGGAAAGACTGTGATTGTGGTAAGACGCCCTTTGCTGCGGGGACCTTTCGGGGTAGTGGCTGAAAATTCCTGGCCGTCTACAGGTAAAAGTTGCTGTGCTTACTCGTGGCACACGGATCGCGCTCAAAGTTGAAAGACCAGCACTGGCCGATATACAGGGGTAGCGCCCTAAGGCACAAATAAAGAGGTGGTAAGAGGTAAAGAGGAGGAAAACTAAAGAGGTAAAGAGTTGGAAATTAAACACCACGTGTCTTTGAGTAAACGCTGCAAACTTCTTATAGGGAAAGGCTTGCCGTGACAAGCGACTATCGGTCGCCGGCTTGGGATACCTGAACAGAGGACTTTGCATACTCACTGCATACGTGGTAATAGAGGTTTCAGATACAAAGGGTCTTGGATAAGAACGTAGTCATGGACGATCGCGGAGGCGGAGTTCGAATTGAAAAGCTCACCAACAATAATTTCCATGTTTGGAAGCAGAAGGTGCAGCTTCTTCTCGCCCTCCGGGAGCTTGATGACTACATTGTGGATGACCCGCCTGAAGAATCCGATGACGGGGCTTTCAAATCATGGACTCGGGCCGACCGCAAAGCACGGGCGCTCATCGGGTTGTCCCTTTCTGATGAGCACCTTGAGCATGTGCGCGCTGCGGCAACTGCAAAGGAGATGTGGACTATTATTCTCAACACGTTTGAAAGGCACACACTCCTCAATAAGCTTGCGGCTCGACGCCTTTTACACCGCGGCTATGGACGGTAACGAGAGAGTTTTGCAGTAGGTTAACCGTGTGACGCAGCTAGCAGCGACCCTGAAATCCATGGATGTGACTATTGATGACAAAGAGATAGCCATGGCTGTGCTTAATGGATTGCCACCTCGGTTCGACAATCTCATCGTTGCCTTGGATGCGCTCGGAAATGAGGACAGGGTGTTTACTTTGGAATTTGTGAAGAGCCGGTTGTTGCAGGAAGAGGAGCGTGCTCAAATGAGAGAGTCAAAAGGTACAAAATCCAATGCGGCGCTCATATCCAGTGCCCGTCCGAATGACTACGGAGGTAATGCTAGACAGCTGCACTGTACGAACTGCGGTCATTCGGTCATACGGCTGACAGATGCTGGGGCAAAGATGTGAACGGTAAGCGCCCGGAAGCTCCGAGGGGCTATCGCGCACCTGGGTCTCGTAGCGGCAGAGCATCTAATAGTCATCGAAACGAAAAGAATCGCCCGAGAAAAGATCAGCAGGCGTTCGTAGGTTCAAATGTATTTGATTCGACTTATTCCATCCTCCAGCTGATAGTGAGGACAGCATAGATGAGAGTGAAATCGTTTGCCTAATGTCACGAATTAAACAGGCCGGAATTTCGGCCGGAACTTCCTCCTGGTACGCAGATTCGGCATGTACTTCCCATATGACATACGAGAGGAGTTTTTCACGAGTTATACCGAATTCTCGCAGCTTCAGTCGAAATGGGAACTAAAGCCCGGGCTAGGATTGCTGGGCGAGGTGACGTGGAGCTGACCCTACTAGTGGATGGTTGTCGAAAGCGGTGCATTCTGCGAGATGTTGTCCACGTTCCTACTTTCGAATACTCTCTCATTTCTGTAGGCAAAGCGGACATAGAAGGGATCAAAACTGTATTTGAGAACAAATCTATGCAGATGACAAAGAATGGGAAAGTTGTGGCAACTGGAAAAATGCTGTGCGATAGCCTTCTTTATGCCATCGAAATAGTCCAGAAGATACCGAATGATACCTTGTACTCTGCGAAAGTCACCACACTCTCAACATGGCACGAGAGAATGGCTCATGTAAGCAAAGAGGGCATTGCATCCATGGTACGGAACAATGTTGTAGACGGCGTGCAGATCAGTGGCTCGAGTGCATCTGAAGTATGCACATCATGCGTTCATGGAAAGGCTCATCGTTCTGCAGTGCCGAAGAAACGTACGAGTGGTAGAGCTGAAGCAATATTAGATCTTGTTCACAGTGACGTTGTGGACCCATGGAGGTTTCTTCAGTTGGAGGAGCACGCTACTTTGTGACTTTCACGGACGATCACTCCTCCTGGGTTACCGTCTACATGATGCAGCGAAAGTCAGAGGTTTTGATAAATATAAACTGTTCCAAGCTCGTAGCGAAGCCCATACTGGCGTCGCATTGGTATCTTTCGTTCAGATCGAGGTTGAGAATATATGTCCACTGCATTCAAGGACCACCTTGCTGCGTGCGGAACAAAACATGAGCTTAGTGCAGTGGAGTCACCTGAACAGAATGGTGTTTCTGAGCGGCTGAACCGAACTCTGATGGATCTGGTTCGGTCCATGCTACATGCAAAGAGTCTGCCAAAACAGTTCTGGGCCGAAGCTCTGGCGACTGCTGTATACATTCGAAACAGAGTTACAACTCGCGCACTTCCAAGCCACACGACCCCGCATCATATCTGGTACGGCGCAAGCCCAATTTGTCGCACCTTCGTACGTTCGGAAGTAAATGTTGGTACACCATCCCGGCAAGCCAGTTGAGTAAGCTCGACTACCGAGGGAAGCAATTATGCTTGGATATGCGGAAGCCAGCAAAGCTTACAAACTGTGGGATCCTGAATTACACAAGGTAGTTGTTTCCAGAGATGTCAGATTCAGTGAGAGCGAAACCTGCACTCCGAAATAAATGAAAACGAATCAGATGAGCGTCTTGCAATTAGCTCTGATGAGGATCTTGTAGGTTGGCGTTGAACAGGATGCTCAAGTCCGGCTTCCTACACTGGACACAGCCGAGATGGCTAGCTTCGAGACAAGATATTCAGGGACAAAGCGATGACCAGGCTAATGCTGGAAACGACCCGACGGTCGCCGAAAACGTTGGTACAGATAACGAAATCCCTGAGCCCCTGATGTAATGTAGCTCCACGGAGATCTGAAAGGATTCGAAGGCCCCAAATGCTTGGTGGAGGTCCAATATATCCTTGACACCTAATGACACGGCTCTCGTCACAAATGTTGTCAACATCTCGTACCGACACGCGGCGACAGGCCGGACGCAGACTTTTGGAAGTCTGCCATCGAGTCCGAGCGAGACTCGATCATTCGGAACAAAACATGGAAGTTAGTCCCACGTTTGGAGGCCTCAAATATTCTGACTCCAAAATGGGTGTTTGCAATAAAAGATGCCCAGGACTCCAACGGTGGCTTTTCTCGAAAATCGAAGGCGCGTCTTGTCGCTCGTGGATTCCAACAGGTCAAAGGGGTAGATTATAATGAGACGTACGCCCCTGTCGTGAAGCTCACGTCAATTCGGGTGCTTTTGGCACTTGTTGCGCATCAGGATCTGGAGCTGCATCAAATGGACGTTAAGACGGCATTTCTGAACGGTGATGTGGAAGAGGACGTGTACATGGAGCAGCCTGATGGGTTTAAAGACACCTCGAAACCGAATCATGTCTGCAAGTTTCTGAAGGCCTTGTATGGTTTGAAACAGGCACATAGGCGGTGGCACCAGAAAATCGATGATTTTCTTGTTGATGGGCTCAAGTTCAAAAGTAGCACTAATGATCCCTGTGATTTTGTAAAATTTGACCCAACCTCCGACTCAATCATGATTATCCTCCTGTATGTTGATGACTTGCTGCTTGCAGGAAACAACGTGGAGGCTATTGCATGGATGAAGGGGGAGCTGAACCGCCGTTTTGAAATGAAAGATTTGGGAGAGGCGAAAATGGTTGTTGGCTTGAAATTTCTCGCCGGAGATCCGAACGCTCCTTGTGTTTATCCCAGCCACGGTTTGTAGACAGCGTTCTAGAGCGATTTGGAATGCAGAATTGTAGACCTGTTCCAACTCCTATGAATATAAACACTGACGAGTTGAACGTGGATCGGTCGGGAGATACGGGTAATGATGCTCGGACAGATGCTCCATACAGGAGCGCTATTGGAGCTCTCATGTATTTGTCTGTTGGAACACGACCTGATATATCTTATGCGGTGGGTAAACTTGCACGTTTTTGCGAGAACCAAGAGAGAAGCATTGGTTAGCAGTAAAAAGAGTGTTAAGGTATCTTGCTGGGACCAAAGATTTAGGTCTTGTGTTCCGAGGGAATGCTGAGGGGCTTGTCTGCATACTGACTCGGATTGGGCCGGAGATGTGTCCGATCGCAAATCGACGAGTGGTTTCGTGTTTCGTATGGCTGGAAGTGGGGTAAGTTGGTGCTCGCGAAAGCAAACGGTTGTCGCAGCTTCGTCATGTGAGGCCGAATACATTTCGTTAACTGCAGCAAGTAAAGAGCAATATGGCTGAGACGTGTCGTTCGGGATATCCTTGAAACCTGGACATCGCTGGGCGTGAAAGCACTTGGAATTGATCATGCTACTACAATATACAGCGATAACCAGGGGGCTATGGAGCTCGCTCGAAACGAAAGCACCAACAGACGCAACAAGCACATTGATATTGCATACCACTTTGTAAGAGATGCAGTTGTGCGTAAAGAGGTGTATTTGGTGTACGTGCCAACAAGTGAAAATGTTGCTGACGCCTTGACAAAACCACTAGGGCGAGTTCAGATGACAAAACTTGTTAGAATGATTGTAATGGGTAGGAAGGGGGAGCATAAATTAATCTAAAAAAACAATGTGATCGAGGGGAGTGTTGAAAAAGTGATAGAATGCATGCGATCTCATGGCTTTTAGTTGCCACCTGGACACGTGTACACTTGTAGCATGAAAATGCGAGTTGCACCCTTCTTCTGTGTGCACACCTATGACACGTGTAAAATGGGCCAAACGAAAGTTGCCTGGGACGAAAGCCCATTTTCGGGCAACTCAAAATCACGGCGCATTTTGCCATTTTTCAAACCACTTGGTATTCTGCCCTCTGATTGGCTGCTAGATACGCCTCCATACCACTCACATCGCTACAAGTGGCGATATCTGAGCTGATCATTGTGGAGCATTCTGACACTTGGCATGTTATGGTTGGTTGATGGTTTGTCTCTCTTCTAGGCTCAAAATACTGTACACAGTGTCATACGTGTACTGTCTCCTATGTGGCATACGTGTACTGTCTCCTCTCTGTCGTACGTGTACATTATTATAGGTGTCGTACGTGTACAAGTAAACAGTGGTTTCTATATTTATCCTATAGTTGCCTGGACTGGCTGCATACGGCTTACACTATACTCATTATACTGGCTGCGTACAAATCACTCTTGCACAAGTATGCAGCCAAAGTATGTTGATGCAGCCACGTTGCTTCTACAGTATTGCACGTATGGCACGTAAGGCTTAATTCACGTTGAACGGCCTGCATGAGATTTACGTACTGTTACGTAGCAAAGTGAGACAAGCCCGCCGAAAATTGTTTTCTACTCTCATGATATATTGAGTTCCCGCCTTTGGGTTTGTTACAGGGCGAGAGATTACAGTTGCATAGGCGGGTACGTAAGGCATAATTCACGGGTTGACTGTTTTATTATATGTTTACGTAACAGAACGTGCATGGCTAGCATGAACGTAATGTTACTCGTTTTGAATATTGGTAATTATGAATTTCCCGCGCATGCAAATGAGGGATTCTGAGGCATCTCGGCTTGGGTAGGCTATAGGATCAACAAAGATAGTACTGCAAATGTAGATTTTGCTACTTTCATTTTGCTTTCACAAAGCCGAAGTGAGTACCGGCAAACAGTATATAGTTGTAGTCTAATAGCTCATCCAAGTAAAGAAGAGGTACGGACTTGCCTTTGATTTCAACACCAACCTCACCCTTGCCGTTCTATCTCCTTTCTGTTTCCTTTCTCCACCTGCACTCCTTCCCTACATTCCTTTTCATTCTCTCTCCTCATCCCTCACCATACCCTGTTTCTTCTATCACTTAAGCCTCTTGTTGGCATTTTAGTAGTACTTTCTCAATATGTTCTCCGTCCCTAGATTTTTCCATGCGAAAGATTTTTTCGCATGCGTGATGATGTTTGCTTTGCGAGGTGAGGGCTACACTGCTTTTGAGGTATTGATATTACTCGAAAGTCATCTGATGCATTGAAAATTGGTAAATAGTAATTACATATTTTCTTCCTCGTAGCAAACAATTAAAGAACCAGCTAGGTCGGAACCAAGCATTGAAAAAACACAAAAAGTTGTAATAGTCCAAGAGGATCTGTTACATATATCTCCTCATCTAAACTTTGAGGACCGTTTTACTGACAAATAGTTGCGAAGAAATCTCAGCATGATAATTAATGACGCAGAGCATACCTGATACTGTATGTCATGGCACTTCAATTGCTTATTCATTATTATCTAATTCAACTAAGATTGAAATCCTCACTCCAATGGATTCTAAAACCCCGTAAGTTTCCATCAAGCGATCTGCAAATATGTTTGCATCTCCTCGTCGCGGAATTCGTTCTCCTGAAATGACCTTTTTGGGATTTCAGAAACCGCGATACCAGTCCAATATAGAACGCACCTACGTAGTGAACGGGTACAGAGAACCTACTGCCGTTGAAAAGCGCATTGTCGCCACGGTTCGTAAGAATATTTTTCTCTGACAAAAGGAAAGTGTCCAAACGATTCGCTATGATCATACGGCTTTTGCGTATTACATTACCTCTGGTGGACCATTTCTGTCCTTTGACTGCTTTGTAAGTTCCGATAAACGCATCATGAAAGCCCTTACTTCCCCTTGTTCTCCTTCAATGCTCGAGGAGAATGTTTCTTTAGCAATATTCCACATACCTTTAATTAGTTTACCTCGACATACTAATTACATCAAGCAACTCTCAGCTTCATTAAAAGACTGCAAAAAAAACTTGCTACGAGCAAGCTACATGAACCTCGGAGACATCTAGTACAAAGTAAACTTGACGAATAAAACTGGTTGTTACAAATTCGACTATTAGTAGGTCCTCAATGCGCCACCTCCTCGGTCAAGAGATGTGATTTCAACAAACCGAACGATCTCGTATAATACATGTAGAATAAAAGTGCGAATAAATTTATATCGAGTTTGTTGCAGCGCTGGTTTTAGTCATATCCACAAAACGATTTCTTATATTGTTCCTGATCTGTATGTCGGTTTTCGTTTTCTCAAGGTTTTAATAGTCACCGTCCATAACGTACGGTACACCACCTAGTGATGCATTCAAACACCAAAAAAACTCTGCACATAACCTTCTTACATTGCAACGATTCACCCGAAGCTTTTTCAATTCCGTTATGTCTCCGAAGCCTAATCGAGGCCGAAGAACTTGTAAGAGCCGGGAAAAAATTTAAGGAGGGATTTTTTTCAATTTAAGCAGGCTTCTGCAAAAATTGAATAATTTAAAACTTGCAGTAATTTCATCAAATCTCGTAATAATTGCAGTCTGAACTACCTGGAATATTTTTTCTTCGTCATTCTGAATAATACGAACGCATCAAACATAAATTAGGCGAAAGAAATTTCTCAGCTGAAAATTATTTTTTCTGTACGTGAGCTTGTGATAGCTCGACCTCCTCTGGGTCACTGCAACAAGAAAGATCTCAATCTTTCAGAGCTCACAACTGGATAGTACAATAAATTATAAAGTTATTATGAAATATTGTTTTCTATGACATAGGAAAGCTACTGGAGTTTCATTCACATTATGAACTTACCAAAACATTCAAGTACGCAGCTTTTGGTTCCCAAACGCAACATATGGCCGTTCGGCGTTTTCAACTTGTTGAGATAGAGTAACGAGAAGTCACTGGAACTACTTGCCGGTCCAATGTATACCAACGAAACGGCCGCTCACAAGACCAAGCCTTCCAAATACAGTCACAAATACAAGTTTTGCTTACAGTTGGTGGTATTTTAGATCCCAAGAAGGAAAGTAATCTCAGCATCCCGTCATCAGAATACCTGTCTGCGCACGTGCCTCGGCATAGACACCCCATACCTTTTTAGACACAATCATCTAATCGGTAAACCAGGTTGAACCCCTCGTCCAGTTTCTCTACCATTCGCCTAACTCAACTGAGATTAGTGATGCGACCTACCCAAGCCTAAATCACTTTGAAATTGCTGCATTGCGCCCTTAGCACTCAGAAACGGGTACCTCAGGGCGCATTTGGACCTTCGAAACCTATCTTTCACAAAAATATCTCTTTATATAGAAAGATTATGCCTGGCTTAAAAAAAATGTTCAGGAATTGTCAGGATATCCCTGCAAAGTTTGTTTAATCAAAAGGAACAATTTTATTAGGACAAAATTGATATAATTTCAACGGCGTTGATGAAGAAATGTAATGAAGGCATTATTCAAGTATTTTCTGAATGCTAACAGTCAAATTGGTACACAAAACTAAAACATCTTTGCATCTGATCTGAGAGGCAGCATGTTTTGTCTTAAAATAGGTTCGCCTGCCCCCAAAGATTTTGGTGTGCAGCCAGGTTTTATACTTGTAATCCAGATAGCCGATGGCATCTAGAGATAGAGTGTTTTCCGACCTGCCCAAATCATTTCATCAGAGGTCTTCAATTTTGATATACCAATGCAGAATTTACGCCAATACCGTCGAATCTACTAATTATTTACTTCGTAACTTCTCATAATTCTTTGTACATCTGTTTAAAGTTAAACATTCATAATGACGTACAAAACCCAATTGCTGAGAATTTCTATTATTGCTGCACAATTCTGATATGCGGATGAATCATGTGCGTTACTACCGCCAAAGTTTTAATTGTTTCTTTACGTAGTTTCTCACGATTATTTGCACGATTTTTATGGTTAAACACTACCTATAAAGTAAAATACCCAAGCATTGAGAAAGTACATTACCATTGTATTCTTTATGACACATCCAATCTGCATGAATTTTCAAATTACCACACAAATGGTTCCCAAAAAATGTTTGGTCCCTTTTTTGTATCTTTGGGGTTTTTGAGTGTTAACGCTAATTACTTTTTCGAGGCTATTTAGCCTTTCTTTTGGAATTAATTCTCTCTCAGTTCTAAAATTGGAATACGAAATTGTAGAAATAGTATTTCAGAGTATGTATTTTTGCCTTTATTGTGACTCAGTGGTACTTCCTGAATATTTTTGTGCATTCCTTACACATATCTTTTATTCTTCTGTTGTTAATTTTGCTAATAGACTAAACTAGAACTACTTTTGTCGTTTCATAATTCTAAGGGAGTAAGAAACTTAATTTAATGCTTCAAGCTCCGCAATCTCTGAAACTTGTAATGTCCTTTCACTGTTTCAATCATTAACAGAGCCTGGTCCAATCTTCTGTGGTTGGAAACAAAGGGCGTGCGTCCATAAGTACGTATTTACCACATTAAATTAACGTACTGTACTCATTTTGCAGCTGCCGTCGCCTGCTCGTAAAGCAGCTTCAGCTTAAGCTAATACAAATTTGCCTAACTTCACTCAGTTTAGGGTTTTTTACAATTTCCGGATAGTTCCAAGCTCAGTAGTCGGCTAGTCAGTGTACTGCACACACAAATCTTGAACTAATTTGTTGTATAAAAGAATATTCGTCTCAACTGAGCGCGTATATTGAGGTAAAAAGGCTGTACGGGAGGCTGAAGACTTTTTTCGCCCATAGTGTACCTACAAAACAAGTCCAAGAATTTCCTTATGTCTTTGGTTTCTGACCAATTTTATCAGTGGCACCGCGCTCTCAGAGCGGGCGGTACCACTAATTTAATTGGCAAATTCAGTTCTGCAGGGATTTATTTCACTCAGGATATACGAATTTAGTATTTAAAAGGATTTTGAATATTTTCATCGTCTATATAAGCTATTGCTGGTCCTTTTAGATTTATCTCTCAAAAAAAGCTACCCACTCGACTCCCTGAAACTTATATTACAGCTCGAACCTAGAACTTTACAACTACTGAGGCTCTAACTACGATGCACGCTAAACGTCCCTCAGCGGATAGCGTCGCTTGTACACATACAAGGATTCATCTCCTGGGCATAAATGGGGGCTGGTTTACTATGCTTCCTTCCTGCAGAATTCGAGGCAAGTTTTGTGCATAAGTAAGGAAAATATGGGGGCACTTAGCCTGAGGTGGAACAAAAACAAGTACTCAGACAAAGAGGAAGTCATACTTTAAAAGTTGAATTTGTCGTAGCCGATAATTAAACGAGAGCAATCTAAGCGAGTTCCGCCGAAAGTCATTCCTTTTCTGTAGTTGGTACCCACTGAGTGTGTAGAAAGAGCGTTGAACTGCCGTTAAGTGCAGGGTGACCTTTCCGAATTGAAGCAGATTCTTCAAGGGCGTCTACACTCTCAAATAATCGATCATCAAAGAAAGCAAGGGCGAAGCGGGGAAGGGGGGACAACAGAGGAAAAATCAAATAAATAGACTCCGGTCAATCCTAATGGTCGAGGACCAGATCGAGAATGGGTGTGAGTAGGCCACCGAAGTTGAAATGAGTGAAGAGAAGGGTGGATAAGTGGAGCTCCTACGGGTAAAATGAATTACAGACGCAAAACCTGCACCTTGCCTTTTACGGGACATTAGTAACCACTCTGAAGACTGGTAATAGAGACGCTGCCATTTTGTAAAATTAAAATATATCATTGTAATATTAATGCTGGCATTTCAAAAGAAAAATGGAGTAAAAAAAGTTCATTTAAACACTCAATACTCATTTAGAGGACCGAAAAATTGCTGAAATTGCTCATAAATATGCAATTCATTCATATCACAAAAAGAAAAATATGCAATTCAAGAAAAAAACAATATAAATTTCACCTACTGAAACACTCATGGGGCATGAAACCGCGGCAGTACTACGCTAGGAATGTACTAGAGACCGCATGCTTGGACACTATATGTGGTGTAATAAGTGAAAGCATAGACCACTTGAGAAATTTTCTTACTTAAGGGAGAGTAAGGTGATGAAAGGACTGAGGCATCGTACGCCTTCTTATTATTGATAGGGGTAAAGCTTCGAGAAGAGAGATACTCAGAACCAACTACCCCAAAAATGAGGTGTTGCAGGAGACGAAAGTGCTACCGTAGTATAGTTGTACCAACAAAAAGGAGTGTATGGAAGAGAATTACTAGAGCTACATGCAAGTATGGAACGGCAGGGTCTACCACTGATGCTCTGCGATCTGCTCTGCAATCAGCGTAGAAATTTTTTTTCTTGGGTCTGCAGTTGACTCTGAACTTCCTACTACTCGGGACTTGACTTGAAGTTGTCTGCCAACTTGCTTGACTTCTCCATGAGAAAGCAGTTTACTCGGCTTATATAGACTTTTAGCTACCCCTACAGTTCGACCAAAACTACAGAAGGTACCAAGAAATACATAAAAAAAATTAGTGTGGACGATATACACTAAAAGAAGATACTTAAGAAACTAACAATCAATGAGGTCCTCTTATTTCCCATTCTCTAAATCAGATCCAAACGACTCGTCCAAAATATTCATACTGCCCAAGCAGTCCCCACAAATCTCTGCAAACGGCTCATAGCTCCCTATTTTACTTTGGAGATATCCAAACTACTAAAGATATCTCTATCCGGTTCCAACGTCGGCACTACTTGTTCCATACTCTCCAGTCCAGGCCCCATTACTCTGACACTTTCCATGTCCCCTTTTCCCTCATCCACCTTGTCCTCGTCCTCCTCTTTCTCCTCTTTCTCTCTTCCTTCTCTTTATCATCCCTATTATTAACCTCGTAGACCAATTCAGGGGCTTCCCATTCCTTGAAAGTCTCCCCGGCTCTCTCGATGTCTTGGTTCCAACCCTTACCTACCTCCTCCGCCTCATCCTCCGTAAAAAAGCGACGCACGAATTCGATCCCCTTCTTTTTAGTTTGCCGGTGCAGGTAGTCATCACGGTCAGTAGGTCCGAAAGGGAGTAGGGGAATAGAGTTTAGGGGGCGGGGATGGCGATTTTTGGAAATGACTTTCGAGAGGCATAGATTGTTCATTTTGGTAGGCTTGGGGAATGGGAGGCAATGGAGGGTGTTTTAGGTGTGTGAAGGGAGACAAGTGATGAGTAAAATGACCAGGGAGGTTTTAAATGTGGAATAAGGGGGTTTAAATAGGCTCTCGGGGCAGGTTCAATAGATTAGGAATAGAAAAAACCCGCAAAGGAATTTGTATTAGGGCATTTGTGCTCTTTTTCTCAAAAAACGAATTTGGAGGAGAGATAAGCACAAAGGGAAAATGCACTTGGTTTGGGATCGATTCAGAGGGGTAGATGCAGTGTTAAAATATCTAGATAAAATGGAAGTAAATCTAGAGAGGACCGCGGTAATGATAAGCAAGGATCAGGGAGGACGAGAAAGGACTGGAACTATAAGCAATTTTGGACAAGGGGAGGTAGTACAGTAACTAAAAGTCTATAGATGACACCGACAATAAATTTGTTCCTATCGGCACGCGCATAGCAATTATCATAAAATGGACAATAAAAATGCAGAGAAAGCACACTTTAATTATTGGATATACAGTTTTTCGTGAGGCATGAACCTGTAATGACTATAATATTAGAAATCTAAATGAATAGCTAATGCATGTGCTATGTTGTGCATATGCAGAATGTATTTATATGCCAGTGTCGCTTTACTTGTCCTACGTCGACCACCCCGTTAGCTCTCAGCTAGCGGAAAAGTTTGATCTCGCGACGGAAACCGGTTATATTGGTGCCATGAATTTCTTTAAAATGTATTTCATCTGAAATCAATTTTACTCTAAATAGCTGGAGTCGCCCATCAAGATCTTGGACTGCAACACAAGAATGTCAAGAAGGTATTTTTAACTGCAGAATATTAAGAGATTAAAACATAAATCATAGCATAATTACATTCCCAAATTCTTAAAGTAGTTGAATGATTGGAAAAGGCTTATAACCATTGGAACTCGAAAAAGGGCTTTTTTATGAGGAGGGGATATCGGGTTTCAATAATTAGTGAGGATGCTTGAAAACTATTTCCGTAAGACAAGGGGCGGCAGTTTTGGTGCATTTACTATTTTCAGCACTACTACTGACCGCTGTGTGTGCTTAGAATAAAAGTTAGAGACAAAAGTATTTATTGTGCTGTATTTATACGAACTTCTGCTCCTGTGGATGGCATAGAAGAATTGCTTGGATGGGGAGACTAAAAACTTGAATAGATATGAATAATATCATACGATATGCAGCGGTGGTTGGAATTGATATTGTGCGTTACAATAAATGATGTATACTGTCACTTCCTCGGTCGATAATTGATGAGCGTGTTCTTGAGCGTTTGCAATACAGATATGCAAACCAATTGCTGCAATTTTGATGGAAAGCTTAAATTCATAAAGACTAGTGTAGGATCTGAATTCACATCGGACGCTCCCTATACAAGTTCTAATGAAACAATAATGTACTTGAGTATGAGAGAATGTCTGGAAATCCTATTTGGGACTATAAAGATAGCGTATTACTGTGTTGTACCGCTGTTCTCATTTGGATGGTGTTAAGCGGGTAATGGAGTACTTTTCAAGTACCAGAGATCTAGGATTAGTATACAGGAGATATGATAATATGAAACTGTCGGCCTATTAAGATTCTGACTGCACTGGAGTTGTATACACAATTTTTATTAGGAGAAAGGCAAAAGAAGAAATAGTAGGGTAATGAGAAGATTGAGATAGCAAAAAAATACGGCTATCGATTGTAAAAGTTAAAGATAGAAAAAATGGTACAAGAATCTGCTCTGAGCGAGAACAGGATACCGTCCCAGCTTTTATAGGCTTTATATACAGTCATTTGTTACTTCTAAACGTTTTTTGAAAGTTTTAGGAAGCCATATAAGCGATGATGAGGCGCTTAAACTTAGTTTTTGTAAACTCTTTCGAAAAAGACCATCCTGTGAAGACGGTTTGCTCGATTTCAACGTCAAAAACAGTGTTGCAGGCAAAAATAGAAATCAAATACACTACAAAAGATACGTAAGATCGCAATAAAGAAGCATGTGACTGTGCTATGTGGTTGGAATCGAACGTGAAATTTTCCAGGTCCCTCAAATTGGTGTTTTCTTCGCAGAAACTGTAAGTAGTGTCTTGAGAGTGATTCAAATCAGCTCTATTCTCAGAATTGTCCATGTATTTACTTTTAAGAGTTCCGAAGCGTGTTGTGATTCTTTCGATGAATTAGAGCGGAGTGATTTTTGAATTCTTTTCAGAAACCTTCTTATTAGCGGCCTAAGCATCAAGTCTATTGACTTTCACCAATTCTCTTTTTCATGTCTTGAGTATTTCAAAATGTTCAAACTTTTTAGATAAGTGCAATGAGATAGGCTCTTAATCGTTTCCTGAAATTATACGGGCAGTAAAGTTCCGTTCAAATTGGTATAATTCATACCACCAGAACATGGATAAAATTTTACAACAAGATTTGTGCAAAATTTTCAAACCACCTTACGATTCATTTCAAAATCCTCCCAGTGTACAATTGTATGAATCGAGCAGTATAATACACTTTTACCCTAATTAACAAATGCTTAAAAAAACATATTCTAACGTGCAAATAACGGAACATGATCTTTGTGCTCTCAAAACACCATTTAAAGTACCCTAAATACAATATTATGCCGTCTCAGAACTTCAAAAACGACCAGATGTCTCTTGACTTCCTGAGACGTGTAATTAGGCGCCAAGTAGATTTTGCTATTCGTTTCAACAACTATTAAGACTGAGCTGACCAATTATCAGCTTACTGCGGGCCACGTTCCTATAGTAACAACTTGGCAAATTGTGAACTTACCTTAATTTCTCAGCAAGTTTGATATTGAAGTGAATTTTCCACGCATTTCTTTTGAGCACTTCACTCATATTCGTTTTCGAATTTACAGTCTCTATACTCCATTCGATAACTTATGACGAAGGTTTGACCTGATACCTCCGCATGCAAGCACCAGTAAGCGCTTGAAGATCTAGTTACGAGAAATAAACTAAAAGAGAAATGGAAATTTTCACCAGGAAATATGACGAATCGCACGAGCCGCAAAATATCAGAAATATTCTGGAATTAAATCAAGTCTAAGGATGATAATTGCAGCACAAAAACGAGTCTGAGTCCCTTAAGTGATCTGGTTTTTAAAGCATTTAATTCACGCAAAACTTTAATATCAAGACAACAGGACGGATAAGTTGAAAATAGGTCTGCTTTAGACCATTTTAAGATATCTTTCTATTCACTCAAGGCGATGTCTTTGGCCCTGGCATTTCCATAGATCTTTGTGTGCTACGTTTTTAAAGAGGTAGACTTTACACCTGTAAGAATTATCAGTAACTGGATTGGAATCTTCGAACAGAATATGGGCACCTCTAAGTTATTGAAATGAGTTGCGCAAAAGGACAGAGAGCAGGGTCAATGAATTTCGAAAAGCTCAATGACGCCGGGTTATATATATGAAAACAGATAATGATGCTGTTGTTGAAATAGAACTAGGGAAAAAATTACATATTTGATGATACCTTCCCTTAGAAACGGTATTCTTAAGTAACCAGAAAATGGAAGAAAGAAGATCGAAAGGCCCTAAATAGTATCGTTTTCTACTTTTTGATAATCTTCACTGCATAATTGACCATTTTTGACGACAGTAGGGTGTTATTTCAGATGTGATTGAACGCTTCGTGCTCGTTCACAGACGAGCTGGATGTAGAAGGTTTTACAAGTCGATAATGTTAGAAAATGAAGAATATGGTTTACTATACCAGACGAGCGAGACATCTGGCAGTTAGTTTAAAGTAAACAAGTGTTTCTGTTGATAAAAAATATGAGGCAAAAGCTGTGTTTGCTAGTATTAATCCTCATTTTCACGCCTCTTTTCGCTTTGAACGCTCTTGAGACTAAAAAAACGCCTATTGAATAGAGGATTCCAAATTTACTCTAGTTTTAAATGCATTTTGGGCAAAATGAAGTCATCAGGCTATTAATTACTTTTTGTAACGAAATGTTTGGTAGTTAATCTGAAGGAAGGAGCTGACTCCCTCTTAGGTGCCCTAATTTTGATCGAAGATGGCACAAATTTTGTTATTTTTGGAAATAAATATCCATCAAAATTTACCACCCGGGCTTTTTCGGCAAAGACACAGGCTGAATGAAACTACAAAATTAGCTGTAGAAAAATAAACGGGATTATTGAAGCGAAATATACTCATGTGGTGGGCAAAGCTGATAAAGCTGATGTAAAGGTGACTTGAAGCACGCGTTCCCTGATACACGGCGTTTCGTATCGTACGGTTCTCACAATAAATTTTAACAGGTGCATTTTTCCAGACTATTGTCAGGATTCGGGCAGATTTGGAAGGCTTGGATAAAAGTATCGTGCCATTGGGGAGGTAGTGGGAGCCTTTCATTTAGTACTAGTACTGAACGGCGATGGAATGATCTGCAAGCCCACCAGTGTGTTGCACGTTTTTTTGCTTTCAATCTGATTTATGTATGCAAATGATCAATAGTGGACTCAATGTACATTTTTTTTGTAATATATGCACCAAGAAAAAGAGTAGAGAATGTGCTATAGAGACTTTATATGTCAAGGAGATCGAAAAGTGCCGGATACGTAGCTTTAATTTCATTCTGGGCCAAGTTAATATTAATTGGAGCGAAGAAGACCTGCTGACCCAGATATTCAATTAATATTACCTTCCTCTCGTCAAAACATCTAAAGTGTAATTTATCATACTTTTTCTAATACAAACGAAGATATTGGCTCAATTTGTGAATGTTATTCCGTGAAAAAAAATGCGTGTATGATAAAAACGGCAAGCCATGTTTGATTCCAAAAGATCGAAAAGAATGCTACCCTTAGAGTAAAGATAAAACAATAATGAGTCCTTAAAAACACATAGATGAAGAATGAATTCCCTTGAAGGTTTTATTTACTTGCTTTTATGTCTAGATCTTACTATGCGCTACAGCACTTTTCATTAATTTCTTCTAGTACTAATTCAATATATATTTAGGTTTATTACTAAATATAACAGAACCAAAGCGCTCTAGTATCTTCAAGGGTGATATCCCAGCGGAGGGATTCGTGAATTCCGTCGCTTGGCTGCTTCTGAAGCTGCTAAAATTGCGTTAAAAAACTGCTTCACTACTTGCAACCGACTAAAATTCCTTTTTCCAAGAAGAAAAAAGCGTGCAACTGGAGGATACTTGGGGAATAAAAATATAATTAACGCTCAAAAGAAAACAGAATCTTGGGTTTATAAATTTACCCTCATAAGGAATACAGATTCATCATAGGTACAGGAGGAATGTAGCTATGTAATGTAACCACAAAGGTGGGCCAATATTTCATGATTACAATGCAGCCGGTGGATTTCGTCTGCAATCTTCTCTCAAATTCAATGATCGAACCCTTGTAGTCATGAAACCGATATCATAATCTAAAGGCTACAATAAGGACTGTAGTACAGTCCTAATTGCATTTCCACAGCTGGTGCTACTATTAAACTGGGAAAAACCGCAAAAATGTTTTGTAAGGTTTGCCAGACTACTTGAGTATCACATAGGTAAATGATGCCGTGCGTTTAAAATCTCTACCCCGCCAAGCCACCTATATTTCATTCTTCACGCATTTACTGTAACTTTTAATCCTTAAAATATTCATAATCAATACTAAGCCCTCCATTGAAAGCCCATAAATAGCACTCATAGGTCTCTAGCCCTTACATATGCAATTGGACTGCCAAAAGATTTTAAACATCGGACCTGTGATCTAATGATAGTTCAAGGAAAATATTACGCTTAGAGGACTATGGACAAATTTCAATTTGTAAAAAATTATGCAACATTGTATAAATCACTGTCCCCTAAAAACGGCATTTTGTACCAGGACTTTTGGGTTTCGGGCAAATTTCCCGTTATATACCCTAGAAGAACAAAATATGACCACGTATATTCGTTTACAGCTCTTGTAGCTCCATGTGAGATATATCTAAGACGGAAATGAATTACGATTGTCTCATGAAGTCAAGCACAGCTTCATTCCATTACATGATACAAGCATCTTGGAACTCTCCTAGTCCGGAATCATGATTAATGCGGTGAACAAAAGGCAAAAGGCAGCAATGGTGAGTGTATCAGCGGATATTTTGGTGGAATTACATAAAGCATGAGGTAAGTCGTAATAGGAAGCATCGGATAGACTAGTATGATATATGAGTGTGCCCTTTTCGTAGGTTAGTTCCACCACTACCCGAAAAAACCATTGAAATCGTATTATTACATTCAATCATAACACAAAATCTTCAATATTTCCGAATAAGTAGCAACGAAGCATACTAGCAAAGTGGTCTCTTTGGAAATCTCAGGCAGCTTCAAGTACAAATTTTCTTTTCAGCGTCCAACTAACATAAATCCGCAGAACTTAATCGTAATATACTCTGCTTTATTTACCGTTCCAAGTCCAAGCAGAAAAAAGATCAGCAACACAGAAAGGATATACATTTTTTAACTTATGTGAGGCCCAATACAATAGCTCTGAGAATTTTGAAAGTGGTTTAAAGAATGAAGAATGAACGCTCCCTCCAGGCTTCTCCACATAAATATCCTTCTTCATGTCACCTTTAAAAGGCCGCCGTAACTACATTCATTTGATTGAGCTTTGAGCGTATTCAGCCACAATCGCCAGTGACAACGGACTGTTGTGAATTTTATCACCCAATAGATTTCTCTGAGCATTGAACTCGTTCACTTTTTTGAAACTGGAAAAATAGGGCTATTATTTTCATTTAAATGAGCTTGACGTTTTCTTCTGGTATGATTTTTAAAGTCTAAACCAGCGACAGCTTGGAATACTTCACGCTTCGGATTGTGCAAATAGCGTCCAAATGTGACTTAGGCGTTGAAGCTACAGCTTTTTTAAAAAAATACGTTTCTCTCATAACTATGTCTGCTTTACACATGTCGCTCCTTTAAAGAATTAATTCAATGTTTGATGACTTAAAATGGTGGAAGGTTGACTGGGGAGTGGACGAATTTGATGAACTGGCTGCGTCTAATTTACTCGATCGGCTGGTGAAATCCCCTTTCAGCAAGAATTTTCCGGACTCCAACTGGCCAGATGGAAGTGCAAATTATTCCGGGTAAGTACTTGAATGTATAAATTCAGATCCCTAGTCTAAAATCATAGTCAAAAAATTTCCATATTTCGTTAAACAAAATGATGGGGCTACGAGGGTGAAAATAAAATACCTTAGACTATTCCTATGCACTGTAACCTCTCCGAAATTTGTACAATGTCAATGCGAAATATCTTCGATACTTCGTACAAACTGCAAATTCACCAAAACAATAAATATCTAACTCTACAGCACCCATTAATCACCAAAGAATGATATATCTGCTTCTAGAAAATAAATCCGTTACATCATAAACAAATTTAAGATTGAGACAACTATAGTAATATAATTATACAGCTGACATTTTTGAATTCATCAGAGTTTTCTAACAATCATACCTCATACTACTACAGATAATGACAACCCAAGTCAAAAAAGGACTAAAAGCAATAACGATACAGAACACACACGTGTAAAACATAGAATATCAACACAAATCATGTACTTATACACGGAAAAACCAACCAAGACCATACACGTGCAAACTTTATAACAAGACACAGAGTATACATGTTTCACCGTAGGACCAGACCTCATCATACTCGTGTACAAGAATTCCTTTATATATATTCGTACATGTAATGGGCATGTTAAAATGAGACAACACCATAGTATTTACCATAGTTGTATATCCTTGATAAAATACTAAGCACCATTTCTGGGATTTGGTATTGATATGCACAAGTTTGTCCCAGTACATTTGAAACGATCAACGAGATTCACATGATTGCTTGTTCATACTTTTCAGTCTGCGTCTGAAACTTTTTTTCAATGCAATGGGCCCGTAATCGTCAGAATACACCATTAAATTATGGCGTTCTACAGGTTGCAGTGATCAAACCGTTTACTGTCAGACTGGCCCAGCCTTGTACAGTCTTGTTGAGGTGGGTGTCGAGAACGACTTGAGAAGCGAAGCATTATATTTACAGGTTCAGCTTCTTGCTCACCATTCATCTTATATTATTTCAAAGTCAAAGCTGCAAAGATTATCCTGGCGTTTGACTGTCTTCGCCTATCCTCAGTTTCGTTACCGATATGTGCCCTTTTAGGACTGAAATAACTAGTATGTTATCAAGGCGATGATCATAAATGGAAAAACTCTGTTCTTGACTGTTTAAATTGCGCATCCTTTCAGTTAATGGCTCTGTTTAGTTTTTGTACCTAAATTGTGTAAGTCTTAGTTACGCATGAATAATAAGAAACAATTTACCTTACTGCACCGTAATTAAGCATTTCTATCCAATTTTAGGGACATTTTACCAGAATTGACAACCATTGTCCAAAAATGAGATATGGTAGACTTTATATGTGCCTACAGGAGATACGCAAAAAGCTTTCCTGGCAAGATTATTCATATTCACCGACTTATTAAGGGATGAAACCCACAAGTCCTTGAATACATTCCTATGGGATTGCATCGATATCAAGAGATCAGTCGAGGAGCAACTGAGGCGTTTCCTTACACCATTCTATTCGGGTGCGTATGCAGGAGTCGTTTGTTAAAGGTCTCCTCGTGATTATAGGAAGGATTGGAACTCTGAGGCTGACTATGATCCGATGGATCAGATTAAAATAATTGCACTCGATGAGCGTTGTGTGTGATTTCAAAGGGCGCAAATGCAATATAAAAATGGACCATTTTATCTTCATGTGCTTGGATCTGGACACCTCCATTTTATTTTTCATTGATGAATTTCACAAATCATTCAGCGCTGACTACTGATTGCACCTGAAATTGATCGGGGAACTCAAAAATGATCACGTTCAACATCTGTTTTTTCGTGCGATTTGTTTAAGGATCACAGAGCGAAGTAAATTTCCTAGCACGCAATTTACACACGTTTCGGAACCATATTCAGAAGATTGGTCAGTTTTTGTCTTACATTTGAAAGAGAGAGGCAAGTGTCAATTTCTAAATTATTCTAATGCAAAGTATAGGTTGATTGAGTATAAAATCGGTCCGAAACACTTAGACATGTCTTTGGAGAACGTAAGGGCACAAAATGAAACACTTAAGTATCATCAAACACGTAAAGCTCTCCGAAACTTGTGCCAGTAGCTGCCGTACATTCATTCTTTTGAAATTCCACTTATCACGAAAAAAATCACAATCAATTCTAGTTTTGATCATATCGCGCATAAGAAATTTAGGAAATAGAGAAACCTGTATCGTGCAAATTGATGGGCTTACAAATTTTTTGACCTCTGCCACTGCAATATTTATGATAACGTTTCCAACTCCGGCCATTTCTGCACACCTTGTAGATACCACCTCGACATGGCTCTTTAAGAGCTATTTGTAGCCCGAGAATACGCTTCTGTCAATTTTCACCTGACTAGCATCCAGGCTCGATATGCCGATTGTTTGAAGACACGATGAAATTAAATTTACCTATCTTGTTCGTCAGACGTATGCACTCGAAACATCTCACTTTAATGTAATATTTCTCCAAATCATCCTCATTGTTGGCTTTTCTAACATTTTTAATTACGTTGGAATAAGCAACCAGATGCAGTCATATACCGATGGTATTTTTTCATCAGCATCATTTAGCTTTGTTTCCACTGTCGATTCTTTATGACAGTGTGCCGCGCGAGTGGTCTTCTCCAGTGAAGCATGTCTGTTCTCTAATTTCAACACAATTTCTAGATGGAATGAAGACGTCCACTATTCCCTAGGGTCCAAAAATTAAAAGGCTGAAAGTAAAAGTATAAGATTATTCGTAGACATTTTGAACTCGCCAAAATCGGTGCCATGTCATTGCGAAATATCTTTTACACTCTTTACAACCTGAAGAAATTCTATAACAATAAATATATGCTTTATAGCACCCACACATCACCAACTACTTCAATATCTACTGTCTCGGAAAATCTCAATTATTATCACAAGGAACATAATATTGAGACACCTACGGTAAAATATTTATACAGCTGCCATTATTTGAGTTCATCAGAAATATATATAACAATCGAACCTAATACTGCTACAGAAAAGGACAGCCCGAGTCACAAAAGACTATACACAATAAGGACACATGAAACACACATTTAGATATGGAACAGCAACAAAAATCGTACATTTGTACAAGTAAGACACCAGCAAAGGCCGTGAACGTGTAAACATTAGACAAGGATATGTAGTATACACATTTCTCCGGAGGATCAGTACTCATCATACTTGTGTACAAAAATGCCAGTAAATATCTTCGTACATGACATGCGCATGTACAAGTGAGTCAAGCCCTAGGGCATTTACCATATCGTATATCCATGATAAAATTACCGACCACCATTCTTGGGATTTGACATTGGTGCACAAATGTTTCCCAATAATTTGTAACTATCAAAGAGATGAATATGTATTCATGTTGAGACCTTTAGAGCTACGTGAGAAAATTTTTTTCGATAATAGAGCCCGTGATCGTTTCATGAAATTATGAAAAGGCGGTGATCTCATTGCGTGGAGTGAGTTATGAATTTACTCTCAGAATTGCCGTGAATTGCCAAGTTTTGTCGTAGTGTGTGTAGTGAACGACTGGATGCGGTCACATTCCGTTGATATATCTTCCCCAGCACGAAGTGGCATAGTTTCCATTTTTTTCAGGCTATTTAATGTCAGCGGGAAAAATGTCTTGCCTCAGACTGCTGGTAAAATATTATCACTTGAAGAAACATGTTATCTTCAGATCAAAGATCGTTTGGGCCAATGCAAAAGAACTTTAAATCTTTATAGAAGATCACTGAGGACATCCATGGCCTTCTGTTTGTCAGCATTGCGACTAGTAATGACCTACAGCCAGTCAAAAGATGTCAAACTCGCCCTATGCACATGAATTTTGTTTTCATCTTCTAATATGTGGACGAGCTAGGACCCTTTCATTTCGTAGAGCTTCACTGGGGTATATGCTCAAAAGTATCTAAAACTGCGTTCCAAATTTTTTTGTAAGTGATGGAATCCCCTACCTGATCCACAAATCATTAGACAGAGATAAGCCGATGAATGCTCAGGTTTCTCGATCCTCTTTCTCCCTTGCCCTTTAGAACTAAAACTGATCGCCTGCATGAAAACATTCATGGGTTATGTATTGTTACACATCGTAAAGTTCCAACAATACCTGAATATTCTCATTTTATACACATAAATTAGCATACGTGAGGTTTTCAATTCTTATACACCGCCCGCTTTGTTTTTCTCCACTACTGATTGCATTACCCCGAAATTGTTGATGCTCTGCTTGAAGGTGCAATACCCAGGATTGATAGTTACTTGCATCAGAGAGCTGCAAAAGAACAATGCACTAGAAACTCCAACCTAATTTGCAGGCTATAGACGTTTTTCTCAATTTTTAGATGGTCCCTGTAACCAAGCTTCTTCAAAAACTACTTTAAAGTGACCTTTCCCGTCCCCGTTGCATTTCAAATTCTCTTGGGAATTCAACACTCAGATATATCTTCCAAGAGTAAAACACCCAAACCTCTCCTCCTTCATTAAACACTCTATTACAGACAGTACACCTAAGAGTCTTTTCCTTTCGTAATCCTATCTGATGACAAAGTGACTGCCAGGTAGGTATATTTTCACCGAAAACTCGGTGAACCAGTCAATCATGCTCCGAAACTCTGGAAATCTATGGAGATCACCCTGTACATTGTCGGTACGGATTAGGTCACATCGTCCGGCATACGAGAAGACCTGCTTGGAAGCGATCTCGACCGCGCGGAAAGTCATACTGCCTTTAAGCCTCGACTTCCAAAATTCCTCAGGACATGGTCTGATATCAGAGCAGCAGGGGCCGCAGATGGTACAGGCTACTTCTACGTCAAGTTTGCCAACCCACTCGTCCCCTCTCGCTCTAGGATTCCAATTTTCAACCATCTCACTGTTAGTCTAAATACCGCCTTGGAAATCTAGCACAGCAGGTACCAAGTCTGTATTTCTGCATCGCCCTTGTAATACAAAAAATGGTCCTCCCCTCATTTAATACAGGAAATGGTCCTCCCTTCACGTAATACAGGAAATGGTCCTCCCTTCACGTAAGACAGGAAATGGTCCTCCCTCGTGTAATCCAGCAACCTACAACGATCCCGCCCCTAACTTCTCCAACCGTCATTTCCAAATTTACTTCCATTTTATCTAGATATTTTTATACTGTATTTAACCCTCTGAATCGACCCCGAATCAAGTCCCTTTTCCCTTTTAGCTTACCTCCTCCTCCAAATTCGCCTTTTTTTGAGAAGAAGGGCGCAAATGCACTATTGCAAAATCCCTTGCAGATTTATTTTACCTATTCCTAATCTATAGAACCTGCCCCGGGAGCCTATTTAAACCCCTTTATTCTAAGTTCCAAATGCCCCCGATCATTTTACTCATCACCCCTCTCCCCCCACACACCCAAAGCACCCCACATTGCCTCCTGTTCCCCAACTTCTATCACAATGAGCAACCTTCGCCCCTCTGTCCCTATTTCCAAAAACCGCCCTTCCCGTTCCATCAATGGCCTTCGTCTCGCCGCCTACGGGCCAACCGATGCCGACGACTACATCCGGCGGCAAACAAAGAAGCAAATCATCGAGTTCGTGCGCCGCCTCTTCATAGAAGAAGAAGCGAGGGAGGTAAGTCCGGGAGAGGCTGAGAAGGTCGAGGAGGAGAGCGGGGAGTCCTTCGAGGAATGGTTAGCCCCTGAGCTAGTGTACGAGGATCAGGAAGATGAGGATGAGGAGGATGAGGAGAGATGAGGAGGATGAGGAGGATGAGGAGATGAGGAGGATGAGGAGGATGAGGATGAGGAGAAGAGGAGAGGAGAGGAGGAGGATGAGGAGGATGAGGCAACAGGGGGCATGGAAAGTGTTGGACCGGTGGGGCCTGGAATAGAGAGTATGGATCAAGTTGTGCCCACGATGGAACCGGATGGAGATATCTTTAGTAGTCTAGATATCTCCCAGGGGGAAATAGAGAGTTGTGAGCCATTCGCAGATATTTGTGGGGACTGCTTGGACAGCATGGATATTTTAGAGGAGTTGTTTGGATCTGATTTAGAGAATGGGAAATAAGAGGACCAAATTAATTGTTAGTTTCTTAAGTATCTTTTGCTTAGAGTATATTGTCCACACAAAGTATTTTTATGCATTTCTTAGTATCTTCTGTAGTTTTGTTCGGACTTTAGGGGTAGCCAAAAGTCTATATAAGCTGAGTAAACTGCTTCCTCATGGAGAGGTCAAGCAAGTTGGCAGACAACTTCAAGCCAAGTCCCGAGTAGTAGGAAGTTGAGAGTCAACTTCAGACCCAAGAAAACTTTTTCTTACGCTGGTCGCAGAGCGTCAGTGGTAGACCCTGCCCCTTTTATACTTGCTTGTAGCTTCTCAACTCTCTTCTATATACACTCCCTTTTGTTCGTTCAACAATACCACGGCAGCACTTTTGTCGCTCGCAACACCTCCTTCTCAGGGTAATTGGTTCTGAGGATCTCTTCCCCCGCCGATTTACCCCTATCATTTGGTACTCTTGTGGAGGGGGTTGCACCCGAGGTATTCGAGTTGAGCAGTAGTAAGGAACACTTCGGGGGATTTCTTTTCTGTAATCATGGATCTCAACGCTGCTCGTATAACGTTCACAGGGGGCAAGACTGAAGACGTTGAGGAGTTTCTTTACACATATGTCAACGTTGTGATGCGAGAGAAGGGCGATGAAGAGAAGGCCGCAAGTATCTTCGCCTATCTTCATGGTGACGCAAAGCACAAATATAAGTCCAAGTTTATCGACGGGTGGTCTCTTAACGGGAATGGGCGTAACTTCGGTGAGGTATGTGAGTGGCTTGTGAAAGAGTATGCTAAGGAGGTAGAACCAGATGAGATGATTCGTACCGCCATAGAGGCCCGGCTCAACTTCGACGATTTGTTAAGCTCATTGGTGTACTTGTGTGATCTTTATGAAAAGGCTGGGTTCAACGCCCAAGCCAAGTACGGAATGCTGCGTAAGGCGGCTATGGGGGATAAGCGGCTCTCCGATTTCCTCCTCATCAAGGGCCCTCACACTTTTGATGAACTGAAGGGTACCATAGTAGAATTTGTCAAAAATTCGGAGACGTTTCAGTCACTGAGTGAGGTACCGAGGGAAACCCGCACATCGATGTCTATCGTACATCCTGAAAAGAATTATCAAAGGCCGGCTACTAGTGCAGCGGCATTAGAATCTGTCAGGAGCGATGTCAAAAACTTGGAAGAAAGGTTGGAAACCCGATTCGATAATCGACTTGACATGATAACCTCGCAGTTGGAAAGCCTTACTCTTACCATTAAGAAGAACCAGTCTGGGGCCCCTAAGGCCGCAGAAGTCTGTTCTTACTGTCACAAGCCTGGACACTTTGCAAACAGGTGTCCTGATAATCCACATAGAAACACTCGTTGTGCAAAGTGCGGTCGATATGGGCATCATGAAAGTAACTGCTGGTCTAAAGACAACAGAAGAGCAAATTTATCGGAAGCGAGGAGTGAGTCAGGACCAGAGGTGAAAATCTTACAAAATAGAAGGGATCAAAGGTTGACGGATGCCGGTAACGTATCCATCGCTGAAGAGATTAGTCAAGTCAATGTGACAAAAAGGGATGGGGAAGGGAACATTTTATCGAAGAAACCTAGGCTAGAGTATGGAATGCTGGAGCATATCCCAGCACCTGTACCTCCTCGAACCAAGAGGTCTGATCAAGTTGTTCCAGGAGTGGGAGTCACTCCGGCCAAGAAGACGAAAAAGAGTAAGAAAGTTAAGAGTATCTCTAAGGACGTACTAGAGTATGTGAAGAGGTACAATTTGGTGGCTGAGCTTGCATCGGCCCCAACTGGGATAACGTTTGGTCAACTTTTGAGGGGCGACGCAGAGGATGCGAGAAAAGAACTCAAAAAAATTATCAGGTCTAATAAGTCCGCTAAGGGTAAGAAACTGTTTCTTCAATCGGCCTCGACAGCACCAAGACGTCTTAAGCTGGTACCAGTCAAAGTATTGGGTATGAAAACCCAAGCTCTCTTCGATTCGGGTGCTGTTCCAAACCTCATTTCAGAAACTTTGGTGACAGATCTAGGTCTCGAAATTACTCCAACGACTCGAAAAATAACTGTAGCGGATGGAACCGTCTCAAAATGCATGGGCACTGTTGACAAGGTTTCCGTGTTCTTGGGGACTCTAAAGTTGATGTAGACTTTCTTGTCATGCCGGATCTCCCTTTCGATGCAATCATTGGCTGCCCCACATGGAAAGACTAGGACATGCATTGACTTGGGCAACCAAATGGTTTCAGTTAATATTGACGGCAGAACCGTGAAGATGCCCCTGGATTTCGACAAAAGCACGCATCCTGAAGATTTAAAAGAAACGGACAGTGAAGATTTCACTTCTAGCTATGACAGCGAAGATTCGGAACCAACTAACACTTTCGGAAGTGGAAAAGGGTACCCTCGGGGGTTAATGAACATGGCATGGGACGATTATGATTCCGGGTTTGAAACAGATGACGACTGGGATTCTAGGATAAGTTTGAAACCCGAATGTGTTTCTTTTTGCGATGATATCGAATCAAAGGACAGAATTCGGAGCATGAAAGAAGATTACCTTTGCAAAGAAAATAAGAATACGGCGAATCCATATATGAAGATGTGAGCACGACGGAAGAGGTCCTTCAAAATATTGAGGTTGAGGATCAAGAAGAAAAAGGGCGCCAAATGGCAGAAATCCAAGGAAAAGTGCAGCACCTTCCCGCCCCCGCCTCACTGAAAATATCCGACATGTTAACATCTTCCGAAGTAATTGCATGGAGCGTTTCAGATTTAAGACAAGCAAGTGTACCGGTTACTCACTCGTTCGAACTTACCGACACTCAACCGATTTACCACAAGCCTAGACGTCAACCGCCAAAATATGACCAATTTATCTCAGAAAATGTTACAAGTATGCTGAAAAATGATATTATTCGACCAGTTTCATCCCCATGGTCGTTTCCAGTTGTGGTCGCACCAAAGAAGGATGGAAAGCTGCGTTTTTGCGTCGATTACCGACAACTGAACCAGAGAATGATACCCGATCGATTTCCGATTCCGAACATGGAGGAGATCCTCGAGGACCTGAAGGACGGGAGATATTTCACCTCAATTGACCTTTACACTGGCTATTGGCAGATTCCATTGGATGAAAAATGTAAGGAAAAAACAACCTTTACCAGCAAAGCCGGTACGTTCAGGTTCGAAGTGATGCCTTTTGGTCTCATGAATGCACCAGCTACATTCCAAAGAATGATGAACGAGGTTTTGAAAGGACTTCCATTCGCAAGAGTCTATATCGATGATGTCGTCATATTCTCAGAAACATTGGATCAGCACATCTCGCACGTCAAGACAGTTGTGGAGAGGATATCGGAGTATAGCTTGAAAATTAAGTTGAGCAAATGCTTCTTTGCGAAAACTTCTATCCAATTACTCGGTCATATCGTCGACCAAGAGGGAATTAGAGTGGATCCAGAGAAAACGAAAAAAATAAAGTTGGCACCAAGGCCCGCTTCAAAGACGGAGGTCCGAAGCTTCTTAGGACTGGCCTCATATTACAGAAGATTTATCAAAGATTTCGCCAAGACTGCAGCACCGTTACATGCCAGCACTACGAAGAACGGAAAATTTTACTGGAACAAGGAAATGGAAACTGCATTTCAGGAGCTTAAAGATAAGCTATGTGTCCCCCAGTTCTCATGTACCCAGATTTCAAGAGACCATTCGTTGTGGAGACAGATGCCTCAGAACGGTCTTTGGGTGCCGTTTTGTCCCAAAAAGATGAAAACGGAAGACTACACCCTGTTCAATTCGCAAGCCGAACTCTGAATGACGCGGAAAAGAGATACTCAGTCTGCGAGAAAGAAGCGCTAGCTGTCGTCTTCGCGCTGAAAAAGTTTCGCGTATACCTTTTATCACTCGAGAAATTTGTCTTGATAACTGATCACCAGGCACTTAAAACAGCATTCCAAAAGAAGGATGTACATCACCGCTTGGCCCGATGGCTCGACATTTTCGCAGAATATCGGTTTGAAATTGTGTATAGACCCGGACGCAATAATCAGCCTGCCGATTACCTATCCCGCTTGAGGGACGCACTGATTCCAAATGAAAAAGCTTCGGAGGACATCGTCGGAGTCGCCGAGTTGCAGTTGCCGAACGATAACGAGTACGAAGCTAATATTCACGGACTGATCAAATTCCTCGATGGACTAGAAATGAGAAAGGTTGATCTTGAACACCGAAATTGGGTACGCAGGAATCAAAAGGCTTTTACATTGTGGAATGGGAAACTTTTCCGGCACACTAAAGCCGGTCCCCGACTAGTGGCCCCTTTGAAAGAAAGAATGAAGATCTTGAGGACTTTCCATGATGAGCTAGGGCATTGGGATCTCGAAACAACCAAAAAATTCGTAACTGAGAGATTCTGGTGGCCCGGTATCCATAAGGACGTCTATAACTTCGTGAAAAGCTGCGACAACTGCCAAAAATTCACTCCAATACGGAAGTATAAGACAACTCTAAGTTTTCCAGTTTCCGGTCTCTTTGAAACCTTCTCAATTGACTTCGCGGGCCCGTTCAAGGAAACTTCTTCCGGAAACAAATATCTCCTTATAGGGGTGGAACATCTTACTGGATGGCCAATAGCAGTTGCAGTCGAGGAGGCAAATGCTGAGGTGGTACTGAGATTCATCGAAAAAGAAATAATTGAACCGT